>JAKUBG010000066.1:0-31883 GCA_030563145.1 Schwanniomyces polymorphus var. africanus
ATTTGGTATAAAAGTATTCTTGCTTAAGGTTTGAATATTTCCGAACCCTTGGTATGAGCAATTCCGAACCGGTAGTTTGAATAGAAAATAAAAATGCTGTATATCCGTGGTATTTATTTCTAAAATTTCAGCAATCATTAATAATGGGTTTCGTGGAAAGCACTTTAAGCAATTTTCATCCTTGAAACGTACAAATAGTTGTCAGAGGGAAGTCAAAAAAACTGATGATATGTATGATCTAGCTTGATTATTTTGAAAACTACACACAGACTTGACTATAAATATATTAGGGCTAATACAACGTGTTAGTGGAACTTTTCTTGGGAAGTAGTTGTTGGTATTATAGCTTAGGATAAGATATCCGGGGTTAGACACGACGTATGCGTGATATCATTCAATGGAATTTAATTTTTATTTCATTTGGTCAATCTATAGAACTCTAAATTATATTGACGAAAATAAATGAAGCCCTTGAAAAGTATACGAGAATATTTATAAAGCCATCAGGTATAAATGACTCATATGGAAATGTTAGGATGAACTGGCCAACGGAATAGCTAAACTGTGACTAGCTTATCTCCTAGGCAGCCTCAGATGAAAAATTAGATTAAATTTTTATATAACTTTTAACTATAAATAGAGTTACATTTCATGTATATATAATATAGTTAGTGAGCGCTTCACAAAATAAGTGTGGCCGTAGTTTAATATAAATACTATATTAAATACCAGTTCTCTAACAATATAGCATATAATTTTTAACCTGTTTAACAAAAACAATAGATAATATGTTAAACTAAAACATGTCATACCTGATTATTTAGCTAACTAGAAGTTAATAAATACAATGATTATATCTAATTATAGAAGTACTAAAATATTCAAATCTCTCCAGCATAAAACTTTAATAATTTACAGAAGTGTCTTGATTCTTTTATAATACTTTTTTAAACCGTGAATTATGTTTCCAAAGCAAGTTTATATTTATTAAACTGAACATTAGATTACAAAGAACTTGATAAACAATATAAATTAAGGTATTTCATATCTAAATCCAATTTGACGAGAAATACCTTAATTAGTTGGAAGTACTTCTAAATACTACCTTCATACCATTCACTTTATTCTCAATTAATAGGCCTAAACCTTCATTTGCTGAATCTAAACCGACTGGTAAAACCTTCAATGGAGCAGTCTTGATCTCCTTAATCACGGTAGGAAGATAATCAGCCCAAAATTTGCGAAATTCCTGCAACATTTCAGGAGAAGCCTTATTTCCAAAATGTTCTCTCCCATCAACTATGTAGCCATCCGTGTTTGTGAATTTGACATTCCTGGTTGACTTAGTATTAATTGATTTTTTGTTCAAGAAAAGAAGATTGTCAATAGTAACATTCTCTGTTCCTTCTGTAGCATCATAAACAGATTGGAGAGTACTGGTCGAGGAAACGCAGTCTAAGGCATATTTAATTTTACCACCACCAGCTTTCTTGATATTTTCTATCACTCTGGTATCATTATAATCAAATACTTCATCTGCACCCAATTCAAGCAAGGTGCTATGATTTCTCTTAGAAGCTGTAGTTATCACTTTAATACCATAAATCAACTTTGCAATTTGAATAGCAAGAATTCCAGTTGCAGTAGCTCCTCCCCAGAGTAGAAGATAGTCATCTGCATTTTCAGTCTTTTTTGGAGGTATCGCAAGGTTATAATGAAAACTCAAGGCAACTGTCTTGAGCCCCACTGGTACAGAAGCAGCGGCTTCAAATGAGTCAATAATAGTACCAGGATATTCTCCAGGAGCAAGTTCTCTGTTTAATATCTGAGACGGATTGAACTTAATTGCAGCATTTGCACTAACCATCACATATTTTGCGAAGCCACCATTTTTGCTAATTCCACCATGTAGAGAAGCAGACACAATATCTCCTTTTTTAAAATTTATTACATCTTTCCCTACCTCTTCGACAATACCACTTACATCAGACCCCAGAACATTACCTCTTTGAACTAAAAAAGTAAAGCTTTTACCAAAAAAGCAGCCTAGATTTGAACCAATGGAGCCCAAAGGACGTTCAAATAAACGAATTCCTAACCCAAATTTTTTTAAGAATTCAGATGAAAGATGTGATACAAAGATCTCGGGGTAAATGTGTTTCCAATCGGTAGGGTTGACAGCATGAGCAACAGCCTTCACAATGATCATATCATCTTCAACTTTTGGATATGGAATATCACGCACTTCAACAAGCTTGTGTAAATCTCTTGAGCCAGTTATAACTGCTCCTTCATTGTATCTCATATTTAATCTTTTTACTAATAATTTTTTAGGAAATGGTGATTAGGGAGATAATTAGAATATATATTTATAAAAAAATGTCACGTGTACGGGCTGTAAAACGTTTCGGCTAACACTTCCGACGCAAGATTTTAGCCGTTCTCTAAGAGCATAATCAAAAAAAAAAAAAAGTTACTATTTAATTGTAGGTTCCATCTATCATTAAATAGTCTGATATTCCTCAAATTATATTGTTGATTCTTAGTTTCAAAATATACCACTCTGAAAAATGACAACAGAAGGATAAGATGTTAAAATTTTCCCTTAAAATAAATATTTCGACTGATGAGAGCAATCGCGGATATAACGGAAAACTCTTCCGCTGCAAGTCGTAAAACCTTATCAAAAATAGAAATTTGCTCCCAAATTCAAAGTATATAAAAAAATATCTTTCTGTATTCATTAACATTAATTTTATCAAACACCAATAATATGACTGGCTCTGAAACAATTAAGCTCTCTGATGGAACTGAACTCTTCTATAAAGACTGGGGTACTGGTCAGCCTATAGTATTTAGTCATGGGTGGCCATTAAGTTCTGATGCGTTTGAAGACCAAATGATATTTTTTGCTCTGAAAGGATATAGAGTCATTGCTCATGATAGAAGAGGTCATGGTAGGTCTTCCCATCCATGGCAGGGTCATACAATGGATCAATATGCTGATGACTTGTCAGAGCTTGTAGATCACTTGGGCTTGAAAAATGTTATTCATATTGGCCATTCGACTGGAGGAGGTGAAGTCGCAAGATACATTGGTAGACATGGTTCTGAAAATGTGCTGAAGGCTGTTTTGATAGGGGCTGTTCCTCCATTGATGGTAAAATCAGAAGAAAATGTTAACGGTTCTCCAATTGAAGTTTTTGATGAGATTAGAAAAAATGTCTTAAAAGACAGATCTCAATTTTTCAAAGAATTGGCTCCTGTCTTTTATGGTTTCAATCATGACGTGTCAAAAAAGTCAGAAGGATTAATCGATAGCTTTTGGATGCAAGGAATGCAAGCTTCAATAAAAGCATTGTATGATTGTATTGCAGCCTTCTCAGAAACTGACCAACGGGAAGATTTGCAGGCAATGAGAATTCCTACGTTAGTACTCTATGGTGATGATGATCAAATTGTTCCACCTATTTCTTCTAGCCAAGCGGCTCTCAAGCTTTTACCCCAACCCACAGAGAAAGTTTATGCGGGGGCTTCACATGGTTTGTGTAGCACTCATAAAGATGCAGTAAATCAAGATATTTTGCATTTTATTACCAATTGAATGTTTTTCACAGGTTCTTTTATATTATTTACATAATGTATATTTTTATTAATATAATAATATTGTACTTCTGTTAAAATATATGTGCAATAAGCCTTACGTTTTAAATACTCCCAAAATATGGTTTATGATTATGAAATCTTTAGATGCTAGTAAATATTTTTCCTCTCTTTTGAACAATGATATTCTTGTTTACTAAAAATATTCAGAGTTAAATGACATAACTAGGAATAATAATTATAATTATAAGTACTTATACACACTCAAAAGATTTTAGTTATATGTCTCTGGTGGGTATTAAATAATTAAACTAGTGCTAGATACATGAAATTGTGTTCAATTTACCAAAGGAAAGCTTTGAAGATGTAAATTTAATTGCACAATATAAGGTTTATTGAGTTACTATCGACCGTTGCAGAGATCTAGAGCTTTAAATTACAAAATTAATATTCACATTTTGATTGTGTCTGAGTTGCTCATTTTTTGTACAATTTTTGAATGTCGGAATATCAATTCCGCGGAAATGCTACCCAGATATCCTTACGGAATACATTCCGTGGAAAATGGAAATTATTTTTGTACTTATTGTATTGTATTATAGGGTTGGATGCAAATTTTTATTTCCATAACTTAGAGATAAAACCAAGGGAAGAATTCTGCCGAAGTGAACCCGAAATTGTGCAGTGAATTTTATAATGGCCATATGATATGCACCTATGTAGAAGAGTTTACTAATCATATGAAAAAAAAAGAGAAAATGTATTCTATCGACTATATAAATATACTCTACCCCATTCTCTGTAAAAGATTTCAAACAAGTATTTCTTCAATATGTCGGTAATCCACTTAACAAAAGAATCGCATAAGGAACCATCAAAATTCAGAATCAAATATGACGATGCCTGGAAGGTTTTGGGCCCCAATTCAAGAGTTCCTGAAAATGACAATCTTCCAATTATTTACTCAGAATCCAAAGTAGCGATAATCGGTGGTGGGTTTTCTGGTATTGCTGTATCGCTTACTTGTTTAAAAAAACTCAAAACCGAAGATTTTGTGGTCTTTGATAAACATGCTAACTTTGGTGGTACTTGGTGGGCCAATACGTACCCTGGGTGCGCTTCTGATATACCTGCTGTGTGGTATTCTTTATTTGATGAACTAACTGATAATTGGAGTAGGATTCAACCGCCACAATTTGAAATGGAAGAATACATTTTGAAAGTTGTTGAAAAATATGGATTAGAGAAACACGCAAAGTTTCAAACTGTGGTCACACAAATTAAGTACAATGAAGATGAAGCAAACTGGACCATAGAAGCTCGTGATTTAATCAATGGACAGAAACTAGTACACACTTCAAAAATTGTTGCTTCTGGTGTCGGACACCTTGTTAAGCCAAACCAGTTGAAAGTTCAAGGACTTGAAAATTTTGAAGGTGATTATATGCATTCAGCTGTGTGGAATCATGAAGTCTCCTTAGAAGGTAAAAAATTGGTTGTGGTGGGAAATGGTTGCACTGCCAATCAAGTTATTCCTGCCTTATTGAGAGATTACAAACCAAAAAAAATAACCCAGCTTATACGTTCAAAGCATTATATTATGCCCCCAGTTCCCGAGTTTATACAATGGCTTTATCGGGTAACAAGCTCTACTAGAATTGGGCTAATCGCATTTCGCTTATTGATAGCTACTATTGCTGAAGCAAAGTGGCCGTTATTTAAGGGTAACGGATTGTTGACTAGAATAGTTCGTTGGGCAAATACACAATCGGCACGAAGATATATGAAAAAAGCTCCCAAAAAGTATCACGATAAAATAATTCCTAGCTTTAAGATTGGTTGCAAGCGTCTAATATACGATCATTCTTACATTCCAGCTTTATCAGATTCAAGACTTGATATCACTAATATTCAAATTGAGCAAATAAATAAGAATTCTATTCTGTTGAAAGATGGCTCTGAAATTGAAGCGGATGTTATTGTTGCATGTACTGGGTATGATGTTGCAAATTGCTTTTTTAGCTATGAAATAATTGGCCGCAATAACCTCAATATCCAATCCCTCTGGAAAGAAGAAGGAGTTACAGCCTACAATACTACTTTGGTAAAAGATTGTCCCAACTTCTTCATGATTGGCGGGCCCAATACTGCTTCTGGCCACTCCTCGGTGATATTAGCAATAGAAAATGGTTGTTCTTACTTTGGTAAAGTTGCATCCAAAGTATTGTCTGGTGAATATAAATCCGTTAGTGTCAAGTCTGATAAATATTATGAGTGGTTTAAATCAACACAAAATGAATTGGAAAGTGCTGTTTTTGGGAGTGAATTCGGAGGTTGTAAATCATGGTACACCAATGAAAAAGTAAATACCATTACTTATCCTCGTTCACAAGTCAATTTTTGGTGGGAAATGAGCCATCCAAAATTTGATGACTTGAATTTTGAAGCTGTATGACATTATATAAAACTCATCAACAAAGGGAGGATGAATTGTTATTTTATTTAGTGGACAGCCTATTATGTTAAAGGATCGTTAACCTTTATATGGCTTATAAATTAGTTTTACCTTTATATGACTTATAAGTTTGTTTTTATATGGCTTATAAGTTTGTTTTACCTTTTAGTATTCTTTATTGAGACATATCATTAATAAAGTTTATCCAATTAATAAATAATCAGGCTTAATATTTAGATGCCTACCCCCCTTTGTATGTTGAAAGTCTTTGCTAACACACTACTTGTCAATAATAGAAATAATGTTGTTAATTCAATTAAGATATGAAGTCTGGGGATTAAACCTAATGTATAAAATGTCTTCATACCTGAATATAATTATATTGGGATATGTTTTCTTTAGTGAAATCTTACAACTTTACTTATTAATCTATGCGAAACATTGTAGGCTTGATGAGAATAGGTCATTTGTACTTTTAAAAGTAATAGCTAAACAAGTTTACTTTTTGATTTGATTTTAAATCCAGCATTCAAACATTCTTCAACATAATTTCTTCCTTTTTTGTCCTCTAGTCCTTAAGGAAGGTATTTAGTTTATCTTTAGTCCTCAGTATCTAAATAGTTGGTTAGCCAATAATAGGAATGACAAGTTTATTTATTAAGTTTTTCAGAGGTATATTCGGCAGAGTTTGACGGGTGATCTGTGGTTATCTTTTTTGCCTAATTACAGCTCTCTCATATCTTTATATATATACTGATTTTTGGCATTCCTGAGTAGTATTGCAGTGGCTTTACTAAGTCATATTGTAGTTAATTTTCTGATAGTGTCAAAGTTATTATTCCTAGTTACCGTATGTCTTTTCGTCTTTGCATACTTTGTCTGCAAATCTTATGATTCTTTAAGTATTAATATAAATTTGGCTTTAGAAATAATAGAGCTTGCTGGATAGATATTGCTAAGCTATAAGCTGTTGCAGCAAACTTCTCTACTTTCCACTTAAAATGATAGAGGTTCTTCTCATATAAACTTCGTTCTACATTATTATGTGTTCCTAAGAGCTCTTAATCCAAACTTTTCCTATTTTGAGAAACAACCAGGTGCTTTTAAAAGTTTGGTAGTTGATAGAATATTATGAATTGCAAGTTAGTTCGTATTTGAGCTTGTATTTCTGAATTGGGCTTGTATCCTGTTAGTGAATTAAAATATGCTTTTCAATCTAAACAGGTATAAAAGGGCACATAAAACCTTGTATTTTCTATAAAAGCTTTTAGTAGAATATAGTGAAGGTTTCTAAAGAACAGTTTAGGGATTTGCTTGTGTTTAACCTATCGATAGTGAAGATGAAAGTGATTATATTTTATCCATTCACTAAAAATGCTAAAGATATTATCATGTTTACCCCTAATGGTTACATGTCTGCTCAATTAGGTACATTAAATGTTCCAAAATTTTCTTGGATAGGAAGGATGAAGAATTAATTGCAGGTATGAAAAGTTACCTAGCTTACTCTGGATTTTACAGAATAGAACAGGAGGAAGATAGTTTCAGCTTGATTCAACAAATGGAGGTGGCAACTTCTCTAACTGACTTGGGACTTGGAGATCAACAGAAACTAATTGCTAAGTTAACTGGTGATAAGTTAACATTAAGTAGAGAAGAGTCGATTATTTTTAATGGAGTCTTAACTCGGCATTATTTGGATTAGGAGAGGCTTCCAAGAGTTGAAAAATTGTCATAAAGACTTTTTGAATAACTAGAGTATAAATAATTACTCGTCGGTGCATTAAATTTGAAATGATAATTATTAACAAATTGTAGTTCACTCTATTAGCTTAGCTATAAATAAATTATACAATATTATGTTTCCTAGTACAATCAAGTTACAATTACCTATTAAAATCTATCTCAAAGTTTCAAACAGGATATTTCATATTAAATACTTTGTTAGCACTATTATTATAATTGTTTCTTGTGTTCAGGATTTTAATTTTTATTTTGGTACTCTCGATTGAATAAATAGCATTTGCTTTTATTTAATTACTTTGAAAAGAAAATATAAGGTAGTTCTTTTTATTTCAAATTTTCTTCGGAGTATTCTGCTATTCGTAACCTTGCAATCGGCTGTTACAATGCTATAATTACCATGATTTCTCTGCTAAATGCTTGTTAATATATATCATAAGAATTGATAAGAAAGAGATCAACATAAATGGAAACTTTCCAATCGATTCTATCTTCATTATTTAAACTTATTTTAGAATATTCATATTTTGATCTTATAAGAAATTCATACTTAGAGTAAAAGTAATTATAAATGGTAGCCTTACAAATTATTTCTCCAGTATATATACAAACAAGGGTGATTCAAATATATCCGTCCGATTAGAAACCGATTTGATATTATTTTATATATGAACACATAGTTAAGCTGAACCCAGATTATCTTACTTTGACATTTCAAATTAGAAAATATTCTAATTATTCTTCAATTTAGCACAAAATTTCAATTTTCAAAAATTAAAAAGGAGTAACTAAATATATAACTATATATGATTAAATTGAAACCCTAAATCCTTAGTCATCATAAAGAGTAACCACCCATAAAGTACTTGACTATGATAATTATCTTAAAGATATTAACTTGATGAAAGAGACTTTTTAATTATAATTACACAGACTATGATAGACAGGAGATCGGGCGAAATGTGCGAAGTGGTATAAAGCATGCTGTTGCTGAGTAAAATTCACCCTCAAAAGAATTTTTAATATATTCGATTATATTGAAATTTAGAACCAAAATACCTTAAGGTTGCACAAAGGTTTTTGATAAAAAATATAATACACTTAAGGATATTAAATAAATTATTACTAGTATCTTGATATGCATAAGCTTATACTTTTTCTTTAATAATACATTATAATAGTAGATGTTACATTAAAGCACCATTCCAATTAAAAAACAATCTCCCCCATTTTTTTTTTATTTGACGCCATTCAGCCCATATTTAAATTGGAGCATTAGATTGGTAAAGTCTAATAACATACTACGTAGAAGAATTACAGTACTTATTTCAAAGCAACAGTAAAAGTTATGGGTTGATATTGCGAGCTGATAGTCTAAATTTTTTTTTATTGAGCTAAGTTTTATGCACTTATCTCTTTGAACCGATAATAGAATACTTTGTGTAGTTATTATTTCTCAAGTACAGAATGAATTTAACATAATTCCCTTTATAAATTGGATATCAGATAAGAGTATTTCTGGTTTGTCTCGCAAAATCTCCCACTATATTAAGTAATCAACTACAAAATTAAATTCTGCTAATAAACAATTAAAATATAACTTTATTTGATACTTAAATTGATTAGTTTAAGGCAATAAACAAAACGACAATGTTGATTATTCACATTAGGCATATAATCTATATGTTGAGAATAAATCAAAGCAATATTTTTTTATATTATGTATGACGTATTTTGTTCCAGTTTACTAATTATACGGTAAATTTCATGATCTGTAACATGAAGTTGAGTAGTGAGCAATATTTTCATTCTATCCAATATTTGTAATACAATCCTGAAGACTTTTCTGTATTGATGCAAAAATTAACTGACCTTTGCGTAATATAAGAGAAAACTGTGAAGCCATCAAGGAAATATATTATTTTTGCACTTTGGAAATACAATCACTAATGGATGAATATCCTGCAACTAATATGACTCCGTTGGCCCAGGTAATCGCCTATAAAATCTCCCTCGTGAAAAACTAAAATTTTTATCTAATGTTGAAGGATAAAAAAGGTTATTCTATTAAAGATAGTTAGCTAGGATCATCTCAAAAAATTAGTGCTGGAATTATATATAAAATACTATATTAGATATCAGATCTCTAATAACGTACTTTAGCTATACTCTTTAATCAAATTCTAGAACCGAAAGTTTAAAGAATATAATTCTAAAATATTACTTTCTTTTCTATTCACGTCTGAAAATTTAATTTCCTTTTCTGAAAAATTATTACCATTCATACATCACCTTAAAAATAGGAGAGTCATAATGATCATAATTGATTGTTTATTGTCACTTTTTTATTTATTTAACATCTGTGACTCCTAATATATCAATCTTGTGTGAAAGGATAAAAACCAAAATTGAAATAAGCTTCCCGTTATATAAGCATTAATATGTGAGTTCTTTAACTATATTGGGAAGGCTTCTAATAATTGATAATCACAATTTTTCACTTCTGAAAACTACTTTCTGTCCACTTATCTTGTTCTCGAATAATAATCTTAAACCATCATTTGCCGATTCTAATCCAGGAGGTAACACTTTTAAAGGTGCTGTTTTAATATTCTCAATCACAATGGGAAGATAAATGTCCCAAAATTGACGGTATTTTTCCATCATTTCAGGAGTTGCTTTATTCCAAAAATGTACTCTCTCATCGACCAAGTAGGCATCTGTTGTTGTAAAATTCACTTTTCTACTAGGATTTGTCTTGATAGAATTTTTCTTCAAATAAAGAAGATTATCTATAGTTACATGCTTCGATCCTTCAGTGGCGTCATAAACACACTGAAGAGTGCTTGTTGAGGAAACGCAGTCTAAAGCATATTTAATTTTACCACCACCAGCTTTCTTGATCTTTTCCACTACTTCACTATCATTATAATCAAATACTTCATCAGCTCCTAATTCGATCAAGGCTTTGTGATTTTTCTTTGATGCTGTAGCTATAACTTTAATACCATAAATTAACTTAGCAACTTGAATAGCAAGAATCCCAGTGGCTGTTGCACCTCCCCATAGTAATATATAGTGATCTTTGTTTTCCTCCTTGTTAGGTGGTATTGCAAGATTATAATGAAAACTTAAGGCAACAGTTTTTAGTCCCACTGTCACTGAAACGGCAGCTTCAAATGAGTTGATAAGATCACTAGGATGATTGCCAGGAGGAAGTGGCTTACTCAGTAATTGCGAGGGTGAATATTTGATAACCTCATTCATACTTACCTTAACGTACTTTGCAAAGCCACCATTATTGCTAATTCCACCATGTAGAGAAGCAGACACTATATCACCTTTCTTAAAATTGATTACATCCTTTCCGACTTCTTCCACAATACCACATACATCAGATCCCAGTACATTACCTCTCTGAGATAAATATGTTAGACTCTTCCCAATAAGATAGCCAATATTCGATCCAAGTAAACTTAAAGGTTGTTGAATTAGATAAATTCCCAAGCCAAATTTCTTGAAAAATTCAGATGTTAAATGAGATGCAAAATCTTCTGGAAAGACGTGTTTCCAATCAGTTGGATTTACGGCATGGGCAATCGCCTTCACCACGATCATATCATCTTCCACCTTAGGGTATGGTATGTTACGCACCTCTACTAGATTTTGCAAATTTCTTGAGCCTGTTATAACAGCTCCTTCGTTGTTAGGCTTCATTTATATTTACAGTAAACTTGTACTACAATAATATGTTAAAATGATTTTATATAATCTAATAACGTATCACATGCATATGTTATGAGCGATGTTTCAGTTCTGCGGGAAATTGCAACACATAGAGATCTCCAACATTGATTCCACCGGAACTCTTCCGGCGGCAGAAATAAACCGATCCGCCGAAAATTGGGGAAGGCGTAAAATGAGCGATTTGAGCCTTTGCCCAGTTTTGTTCTGCTTATTAAATGAAGAGTTCCGGCGGCAGAAATAAACTGATCCGCCGGAAAATTGGGGAAGGCGTAAAATGAGCGATTTGAGCCTTCCCCAGTTTAGTTCTGCTTATTAAATGCAGATACAAATATATATTGCTAATTGATATTATTAAAAAGTGGCAAATTCACGAATTCCCTACAATGTATAAATATTTGAGATGAAATAATTGAGAGTTCTGGAAGGAACTTGCTACCAAGATAAAAATGATCTTACAAAAAAGTGAATTACTGTTTAACACGTTGTCCTATAATTGTAGGTCAAGACCACTATCTTCACTGGTTAGACACATTAAACTTTCCAAAGATAAATTTGGAAATTATGGAGCAGGAATAAACAAAATTATTGTTAAAGTTTATTCTGCCTCACTTAACCCCGTTGATTTAAGTATTTACAATGCACGATGGGTAAAGGTTTTGTCACCTTACACACAATACTTTGGCAGGGATTATTCTGGTATAATTGAATCGATTGGAGAATATGCAATTAAGGAAACAGGATTAAAAGTGGGAGATAAAGTCAATGGGACTATTTACGGCATCCTAGGTCTGGGTTCCGTGGCTGAATATTTGGAATTTGATATAAGAAAAAGGAATTTCAGTATCTCTCTATTTCCTGAAAATCAAAGCTTCAGTGAAGCAGCCGCTTGGCCACTAGTATTTGGAACTGCCTATCAAATGGTTACTAATAGAGTTACAGAATCTTGTAAAATATTAGTTATTGGAGGTGGCACATCTGTTGGTAGACTTGTTATACAATTAAGCAAAATTCTAGGTACTAAAAACATTGTTGCTACGTGCTCCCCCCAGTCAGAGAGTACTATAAGAAAATTAGGGGCTACTTCCATCATTGATTATACCAAACAAGACTCAATTTTGAATGATGTTTTAGAATCATCCAAAGATCGATTTTTTGATTATATATTTGATTGCGTTGGAAATAATGATCTTTTTGGCAATATGACATCTATTTTAAAACAAAATAATGGAAATTCTGAATATATAACTATTGTTGGAGATGTGGTTCTTGATTTTGATTCTTTGAATTTATTACCATTAATTAAAATGTTACCAATGCTAACTGGCAGAAAGGTGTTTAGCATTTTAGGCTTATCGCCTTATAAATATACGGTGCATATATTTAAGTATGACAACGATTGGATAATTGAAGGAAAGAAACTTTTTGAAGAATCTAAGGTTGAAATCGCCATCGATAGCATATATAAATTAGATAATTATCATGAAGCTGTCAATAAGTTAGCTACTCATAAGGCAAAGGGAAAAGTAGTTATCCAAATACGTGAGGAAAATTAATGTTGGAGATCTAGCATTTAATATAGTATTTTATATTAAATTGTGGGCACAATTATATTGTGATTTGCTAAATTAACTATACGATTTAATATGAAGCGTAGCTCTATTTATACTTCGAAGTTGGATATAAATTTATCCAAATTTGAATTTAAGAAGGACTGGATGTGCTGAGTCAAAGGTTAGCTATTCATTTGGTCTTTCAAATTCATGGTGCCCTCTGAGTAATTATGCTTGATGGGTTCACAAATATCCTTATAAACTTTTTAAGGGTTCATTTATTTTGCATCAAGACAGTGTTTATGTCACGTGACATTGGTCGGGTGAAATAAAAAATATCATGTGAGCTCTCCCGATATCTTATTCTAAGCTGGAATACCAACACTTGACAATCTTTGGGTTTGGATTAGATTTTATGGTTTGTAATTATTATTTATTTCAATGATGAAATCATTAGAAAGAAATACATCTTGAAATTCATAAATTTCTAGCAATTTATATAAACTAACTCCTTTTAAATTTGTTACAAATGATGAAAATGAATTGGTTCCTACAATTGTAATATGTATATTATTTTGCAAAATATCTGAAAATACACTTGAAGTGGGTATTGGGTAAACAGCCTCAAATTTAATCCATGTTGTTAGCATTGTAGTATATCAGAGTATAAAAACTTTTCCTATAGCTAGTCATCAAGTTTAGAAATATGCACCCTATAAACTGTTATTATACAATAAAAGCATAGTTATATTGATTAAAATAAAATAACCCTTAGAAGTACAATAGAATATTGTGTTAGGGTATCAAAAGGGATAGTTGTGTAATCAATTCACTAAACAAAGTACCAAAATGTGAAGCCATTGCTATAGAAACAGATCTACTTTTCTCAGTAATGATATTATTGGCTTTGTATGAAATACTTATCAAAGTAGACTCAATAACATGACTGCTATCATAGTTCTTGAAACTATATTCCTTTGCTACTAATTAATTAATAAAAGCGTTAATTTATACTGAAGTATTACTTTGAGTATATTGTTGATATCCATTACATAAAATCAAAAATTTCATCAGTATTTAAATCCCTATTTCTTTTGCAAATCAGAAAAACACTATATTCAAAGGTTTGATGAATTTAACTTTTTATAACCTAAATAATACTTTTAAGAATAATTAATTAATTTCTGATTTACTTTCCATCTACACCCTAAATTCCAAAGTAGTATTGCATAAACTTTTAAGAGTAATATATTTTATGATAACATAATTTCATTACCAGGACTTAAGATTTGAAAATTAAAAAGTTTAGATGAAGTATTTCAAATTGTAGCTTAGATATATTTTGTACTGTTCTTTTGGTTGAAAATAAAAACTGAATAAAATTCAAACAAAATATAATACCCTCCTTAAACAAACTTCAGATAATTTGTGCTATGAATCGTTTTGGCAAGTATCTCATCTATTTATAAAATTCATCCCTATATATCATAAAAGTACAACGTGTTTTGTTAATTTTAGAAATAATCCTGGTAGCAATTGGCTGGGTACTTTATCATCAAATTACCTAAGCCATCTATTCTTGATGACCTCATATAATATTCTTATTGGTTTGATTATCTAAAATAAATTATTATCCTTGACACTTGTCGAATGTAATATTTCACCAGAAATTGTCCTCTTATATGCCGTGTTAAACCTTGCGTATGTTTTCTTAAGCTGGAATATAATAGACTGCGGCTCAAATTTAATACAGCGGTGATTGCTTACATGCAATACGACAGAAGAATAAATGCAAGGATATGCAAGCATAGATTTTTGCGAGAGAATTTTCTATTTTAATTAAAAAAATTTTTTACTTAATATATTTCCAAATAAGTTATGATGAAATAAGTTTTTAATAAAGAAAACGGAGAGATTATATGTAATGCATGATAATCTTTACCATCGGAATAACGTTTCGGTATTACAAAAAATATGAAAGTGTACTTGTTAGTGCTTTAAAGCAGCTTCATTGTAAAATTCTATATTTAATCAGGAGTTACACTATATTTCTTCTGTAGCTACGTTGATGTTAAACTATATGATCTTTATAAAAAATATTTTCTAAAACCATCCGGTATAGATAATGACCCGAAACGGCAAAAAAAATATCGAATGGATTGACACCTTTGGATTCTTCAATCAGACTAGTTGAAAATAATCAATACACTTTGACCTTGAAGTGTAAAGAGAGCAATTCTGGTATTTGGATTCTATATTAGCATGAAGAATGGATTGTATATCCTTTAAAATTTAAATAAATCTCTATATTAAAGCTGATTTAAGATTTTATCTCAAAAATATTTTATTTGCATATCAATTTGTGCACATTAAATTACATATGCATTCAATTCCACGGAAAAGTCATAAAAGAAAAATTACCTAAGGTATAATTATGCTTCCACTGTATACTAACAGGTCAAAATTAGAAAAAGATTTTCCTAACTGGGTACACTCATAAATTTTTATTCTGAAATTAAGAAGATGATTCATTATAAACTAGAAAAAAAAATTCCTTCTTTTGAAATTCTATACAGTTCTCTCCATGACCAAGAATTTATAACAAACAATCATAAAACTTATCTGTTTAAAGATAAACTCAGTTATAAACTATTTGGCTGACAATTAATATTGGTGTATTAAATTATTAACTGCTTTACTAATACTGCTTCTTATTAATGAAAAAATCGGCTTAGATGCATTTCTCTAACATCTACGTGTCATTTATTCAAGTTCCTAAGCTTTTAGACTAGAATTTACATGGAATGCTTTTTCCAATATAGGTTCGTAACTTTGAGAGACTAATACCATAATGACAAACTATACTAGATTTTTATTCATATCTACTCAATCTAAAAGCGAATTAGTCAGATAATAGCCGTTCGAGAAAACAATTACTATGTCTCATGAAAATATAAAGTCTTTGAAATTATGCCTACTTGGTTCAATCCAAGTAGTCAAAAACTGTCAATGAGTTATGTAGTTATATCGTGAAGCATAGAGTTTCGCAAATTACCAATAATTTTAACACAAACAATCGGCCCACTAGCTTTATAAATTAATGTTGGTAATCCACTGCCTAACATAAGAAATTATTTAACTGATATCAGACGAAATTCATAAGAGCAATATTTTTTTTAGGGTAAATCAAACTTGTGAATTCAAAGCTATCGAAAATACAGAATTTTTAAAGAAAATTCAAAATTTAGATACTGTATTGAAGTTCTTTTGTTATTTAGTTATTTCGTAAATATTCTGATGAATCGTTCATAGGTATTTAATATTTGG
Organism: Schwanniomyces polymorphus var. africanus; assembly: GCA_030563145.1. Lineage (NCBI taxonomy): Eukaryota > Fungi > Ascomycota > Pichiomycetes > Serinales > Debaryomycetaceae > Schwanniomyces > Schwanniomyces polymorphus. The sequence goes on from JAKUBG010000066.1 coordinate 16,426, forward strand.
TTAAAGGTTCATATTCCAACAGCCCTAGAAATCTATAGTGTGTTTATCACTTGGCAATACTGTAGGGAATACCAATTTAATGTATTAATAAAATATAGGATCCTCTATAATTACATATGCTAGATGGAGTTAATTAAGGATTAGCTATTTACTCAGTTTTAAAAAACGTTCCCAAAAGAACCTCCAGGATTTTAAAGGCAGATTTATTCTGATTAGATTAAGCTAAAACTATTAAATTTAAAAAATATCTCCGGGACATTTATTTTATAAAGCATATACAATTAAGACCAATCCACATAACTTAAATAATCAAAGAATCATTAATCAGTAACTATATCTGTGGTACATGTCATCTTTATCTGTTAAATCAACGTTTTCATCATAAGCTGTTAATTCACCTCTTTCTTTCATACCCTCTCTTCTCTTATTTTCATGAATACACTTATACCTGTATCCAACTAAAATTATTTCAAAAAATGCCCACATGGCTATATTGACTATCAAACCAGTTCTAAATGTAGGATCTTTAGAATAATTCCACCATTGTGGACCTATAATTGCAGCAAGACAATAGCCCATGAAGAATGTATTATTAACAATAGATTTCCTGGTATTCCCTCTTGTATTAGATGCATTTAGCGACAATAGAATAGTCATTATACTAGTAATACACGATCCTAACCAAGAAGCAACAATCCTACCCCAGTGATTCAGTTCAGGAAGCGCAAACAATAAGATAGTACCCACAAATGGAACCGAGCTTAGCAGAATCAGTGCTAAACAACGTTGTTTAGGGAAAAATTTAAGTATTAAAACACCTACCCATATCATAGCAAGCTGTATAGCGCCCGATGGTGCACCATATAAAAGAATCTTTTTAGGACTAAATCCCATCTCTTGCACAATCAAAGAAGAGAATACAATAGGGCCAGATGTAGCTGTCACCAAAAAACCAAATAAAAATGATGAAATGGTTATCCAATCGAATTTTAACGATTGTACAATTTGATGTAAGTTGAAACTTGATTTTTCTCCTCTATCGCTTTCTGCTAATATACGGTTTACCGCTATATGTCTTTCTCTTTCATTTAAGAACCATGCGTTTGAAGGATGGAGAGGAATAAGGAAGAAGAATAACAATCCACAAAAAATAGTCATTGCACCACAAACCAAGTAAGTAACTTTCCATACAGCAAGAGAAAGATGGGTATTTTCATTAACTCCGTATACTATGAATATTGCTACAATTTGAGCAATTGCATTACAGGAGATCCAGCAGGCCGTTCTAAGTCCATGTTCCTTTTTTCTGTAATAAACAGATGTGATAATAACAAATGCAGGAGATACAGAAGCTTCGCAAAAACCTAATACTGCTCTTACAGCAACAAATCCTTTGAAGTCATGAGTCGCAGCTAAGCACATGCAAGTTGCACCCCAGAGAAGGATTGAAATTCCTGTGACTAACTTAATAGGAAATCTACTCAATGCAAAGGAATTCCAAAATTGTGAGGCTAATTGAGCCAAGTAAAAGGCTGAAGTTAACCAGGAGTACCGATTACCAGTTAAATGTAAATCCTCAATTAATCCAACAACGGCAGTATACGAAAGTACCTGCTTATCAAGATATTGCGTGAGAAAAACAAGACACATTAATGGCAAAACGCATAGATCGATTTTGCGAACTACTGCCCTTTCCTCTTCCTCAGTAAAATCGATAAAATCTTCTGGAAAATGCACATCTAAATCTTCAGTTATCACAGCGTTGCCTTTTCTCTCATATTCAGTATCCGTAATACTGCTCATTTTGAAAATATTGAATTATAAGATAACAAAAAACCCTCTTGGGGATGTATCATATCTTTTATACCCCACAGAACTAGGTTAAGATATCATGAATCTCTAGATATGATTATTTGCAGTTAGAAATTTTTATTTTTTTCCCCACTTTTCGATTACTCCACTTATTCTTATCTTAGAATTAGATCGGGTACTCGTTTCCAGACTTCTGGGTACACCTTTCCGGAAAAAGACCTTTTAATACACAAAAACTCCAAAATGGTAAAAAGAAAAGTATTTAATCACTTAGAGTTGCTATGAATATTATAGCTATTCAAAAATTAGAAACGAGATCAACATACAGTTATGGGTATTCCAGAAATAGATGTAAATGAGAGGGTCAACAAAGATTTCAGTAAATTGGTCAGTCCTTGGAAATATCCCGAGAGAAAGAAGTATTGCTTGAAAGGAGCATCAGTAATTGATGTTGTTAATGGTAAGGTCATATCTAACGTTTCAGTATTTACGGAAAATGGGGTAATTTCTCGTATTGATGTTGATAATTGTGAAAAATCTGATGACTATGTCACTATTGATTGTTCAGGGAAATATTTATGTCCAGGATTATTTGATAGTCATGTTCATCTTCAATGTGTGCCAGGAGCAGCCGATTTATTGAAATTAAGTCTTATGACAAAGAATGTAGCTTCCATGAGAGTTGCTAACAATTGTGAGAATATGTTGAAGAGAGGTTTCACTACTGTGCGTGATTGTGGTGGAACTGAAGCCTATGTAAAGAATGCAATTGCGGAGGGAATCGTTAATGGGCCAAGATTACTGATTGCTGGCCATGCAATTTCTCAAACAGGAGGTCATGGAGATATGGTTCCAAGAGACTTACCTGGAGACGCATATGATAGTTGTTCATGTCATATGAATAGGGTAGGAGTAGTTGCCGATGGAGTTCCCGAATGCTACAAAGCAGCTAGAGAAGAATTAAGAAGAGGAGCTGATTTTATTAAGATTATGGCTGGAGGAGGAGTTGCTTCACCTAGTGATCAGATTTCGCATTTACAGTTTTGTGAAGATGAGATGCAAGCAATTGTCAGAGTCGCTAACCAATATGGGACATATGTTACTGCACATTCCTATACCCCAGAAAGTATTAAGCGTTGTGTGCAAAATGGAGTAAGAGGAATTGAGCATGGGAATTTATTAGATGAAGAATGTGCCAAGTTGATGGCTGAGAAAGGATGCTATTTGACCCCTACATTGGTGACATATAAGATTATGGCATCTGACCAGTTTAAATCATTCCTTAGTCCTGAATCACAAGAAAAGAACCAGCAAGTTTTGACCGATGGTCTCAATTCTTTGCTTATAGCAAAGAAGCATGGTGTGAAGGTATGCTATGGATCGGATTTGCTTGGTCCATTAGTTGGATACCAGACCCAAGAGTTTTTCATTAGAGGAAAAGTATTAAGCGCACATGACATTTTGATCTCTGCTACTGTTACTCCTGCTGAGATGATTGGGGTAGCTGATAAACTTGGTCAAATAAAAGAAGGTTACTTTGCAGACATACTCATGCTTAGCAAGAATCCATTGGACGATATAACTATCCTTGATGAGCCAGAGAAGTATTTAGATTTTGTTATGAAGGAGGGTAGAATTCATATTAGTTCTTGTTCTAATATTAAGACTGATATTGGAAATTAAAATGATTTCTAAAACACTCCGTTTATATATTCAGCGAAATTATATAAATATACAGTGTCATCTATCCATGTGCAAACTAGAACTAAATTTATTTATAGTTAAGAAAAAATTGATTGATCCAATACCAGGAGATCAAATTTCTCATAATCAATTTCACCTATAATATCTTTGAAATCAATCTTGAAAAGATCACTAGGAAACAGATTTCCTGGGATTTTCAAGTTCTCAATACCTTCATGTAATTGAAAACTTGTAGCGTCTATATTAATATCATTTTCTGGAAAAGAGTCAATACAATTATTTGCGCCAGATATGTGTACAGAACTAAGATCATCAATTGTAGTCTGATGTGCATTAAATATGTCTGTTAATATCTCACATTTCAATAAGCGAGATAGGATAACATTAGCACTTAAAGAACCTAGCGATAACTTTTGCAAAATACGTAGACCATGTTTTAAAAATAATAGCGTACTTGCAGATTTGTCTATTTTTGTAAAACTAATAATTACAAACAAACTCAAAATGCAAAAGCCTAAATCTGTTTTCGAATAAATTGCAAGCTTCCCATTCTGTTCAAGCAATGAGAGCATTTCTATGGTGCTACATGCTGCATCAATACATATAGCAGTAATATTATCAACAAAAGCAACTTCATTGGGTTCTTGTTTCCCTAATTTATCAAAATTTTCCACTTTGAATAATAGAAATGGTTTTCCGGTATAAATTTTAGCTAATAAGTAATATAATTGTAAATGCACATTGGCTCTATAGGCAGAGCTTTTAGGATCTGAATTGCAACTCTTGCATTCTTCCGGTAGATTGTTTCTCCAAGTTTCCAATTTTACAAAAATAGACTTTATCACACTAGATTCTAATGTTACCAGCTCGCTTCTATCTCCAGTACTGTTTGGCTTATAAATAGAGGAAGATATATCACAAAATATCAAGGTTAATTTTATCAAAGATATTTGATTTAAATAATTAGAATTTCCATCTTTCTTTCGAAGTGCAGCAACATCAACTGGCAAGTCAACAGAGATTTCATCAATATTTATCACATCTGCTCTTCCAAACCTAATTCCGTGCAACCTCTCCAAAGAGTAGCATGTCCACCATATCCTTTTGTAAAATTCCTGCACACTTAAAGGGCAATTCTTGAAGGTTTCCTTGCGATGAAGCTTGTTAGATATCGCAAGCTCTGTCGATATGTATATATATGTATAACCTTGTTGGAACATATTGGAATTATAATCATATTTATTTGTAGTCATAGACACACCTATTAGCAAAAGCGCTTGAACACTATCTGGATTACAGTTATTTATGATTGCACCAATGAATGGCAATGCACTTTTGTAGAATTTATATCCCAGATGGAAGGTACAATTCATTGATGCATTTGGGAGTGAAGAGCTTTCGGCAATATAATCAAATCCAGAAGCTATTGCTAGTACCCCTAAAATAATAACTAAGAAACTCCAATGCTCACTCAAATACTTCAAACTGTTAGTGCGCCTCTTGTTTAAAAAGTCATTTAACTCCTTGTAAAAGTTTGCTGGGTGGATATAAAAGTAATTTGTTTCACATACCCGCAAGAAAACATCAACTAAATAAAAGATTTCTTTGTCTGAGGGCAATACTTTAAGTGATTCTTCCACTAATGAGATAGTGACAAATATATTATTACCTTCAACAACGCCTTTGCTTGATAAAACTTGCTCCATGTTGGGTTTGGTATCAGACTTTTCTATAAATTCAAAAAAGCTTTCATCAGTGCTTGCAATAAACAGAGTACTTATATTTTTCATTGCTTGCAATTCTATTTCTGGTATCCCTGTATTGGGTTCCCTTTTATCTTTTACAGCTTGACCTGGGAAAAGTTGACCCTCTGTATTTCCAGCAGTATTAATACAAATCTTTTTCTCAAAGGCATCAATATTATTTCGTAAATATGATAGCTTTAATTCTGGATAGAGAAACTGCAAGATTCTTTCTAATTTAATATTATATGACTTAAGTGCCTTATATTTTTCTCTGGAAGGTTAGTTCATTATCATACATTGAAGTATACAGCATACTTACTCATAGCCGATACCAGGGCTATTGGAAGACTCTGTAGGGGTGATTTTACAGCCAGAACGACTATTAATACACTTTTCACACGGTACACCACCTACGCATTTTATTTTTTTAATTCTACATCTGTCACAACTTCCTTTATGTTAGTAATGTATTTCGTGGAACCTTTTCATTGACCAACATACGCAGCAGAAGCTCTTTTTCTTGAATTTAAGGGAACTATTTTTCTATTTCTGGATATCATATTTTTACCTCAGTATAGAATGAAGTCAACTATTACAAATAAGGCGTTTCTTACTATTTCATGGATTTCGGGAACGCGGTTCCGAATGATTTCTCTTGTTAATATATGTAGGATACTGTATGTTATATGCAGGATGCTGTATGCATGAGAAACTCGGTAGAGTTGCTTTAGAAGATGACAATTTCATTTATTCAGCACCCCTTTCAAGAGAAAAATCACTTGAATTTTCATTAGTTTAAGTGCTTATGAACACAGTCATAGAACATATAATTTGTTCATTCGTATTGTGAGATTCTATTATTTTAACGGAATATACTTATTGAAACAATACCTTCTACATATCAAGATATTTTTCGTCAGTGAAAACATACGCTGCAAAAACATCTATTATCTCTGGTGCTTACCTCAGTTCGTTGGCAGATATATCTATTAATACTGTCAGAGGTCTCCAACATCCAGGTTTAAATTTAGGGATTCCTTTCTTATATTTAAGAGCAGAGTAATCTCTATTCATAGTATATAGCTTTTACCTTCCTACTGTTAAGCTTATAGAATAAGATCCAAATTAAAAAAATAGGGCTATACTCATTCATAAAATGTCAACTTAACAGGAAATCGAAAGAAATTCGGTAAGTTGTGTCTTCATAAATTTGTAAATAATATTTCAACTATAAAAAAAACAACTAGTTATACTTAGCAAGTCTAGGGAACAAAGCTTCGCAATTTTTTCTATTAATATTATCTCTAATATCACCTTTTAATGATTCATTGGTTTCAAGAGCTGTGGTCATCATGGCTGATACTTCAGTACAAGCATATGGCCAATCACTTCCAAAAGTAATCTTTGTTGGATCCGCAAATTTAAGCAATGATGGGATAGCATGTGGACCTGAAAGCGCTGTATCAAAATAGAACTTTTTCAAACGTGAAAGATTCTTAGAATAGTCACCCATCTGACCGTAGTCATCAAACAGAGAAATTCTGTCAGCAGTAAAGGGAACAAAACCCCCAGCATGTGAGAGGATGAACTTAATATTAGGAAACTTTTCGAACCATCCATTCTTGGAAATGTTAATGGCAGCTCTTGTTGTACATAATAAGAAATCTGCAACATAAGGAGCAATGCCATTAACTGAAGCACTTGGTAATTTTGAAGGATGGATAAAAATAGTAGTACCCCTTTTGTTCAAAACTTCCATCAAAGGTTCAAATGAAGCATCCCCAAGATAGGTGTTACCGATATTAGTCAAAAGTACAATACCGTCAGCCTTTAAATGATCCAAAGCATATTCCGCTTCAATAATCGAATTCTCAACATCAGGTAATAACAAAGTAGCAAAATATCCAAAATTTTTAGGGTTGCTCTCAATTACATCGCAACAATATTCATTTAGTTTACGTGCCATTATTTTTGCTTCAGCAGCATTGTCACCTAAATGAACTCCTGGGGTTGATACTGACAAAATAGATGTTTCAATTCCATTTTCTTCATTAAATTTAAGACATGTCTCAGGCGACCACTCAGGAATAGGCATTCCACCAGCATCAATTCCCTTCAGCTTAAGCCACTCCAAGTAGATTGGAGGCACGACATGTGCATGAGTATCAATTCTTCTGGGCAGGTTTTGTGCGTAATTTGGTTTGCAAGACATTTTCTTTTGGTGTTTTTATTAAGCTAAAATTAAAGGAAATACAGAAGCTTTTATATCCTACTATATCTGAAGCAACTCATACCATATGTGGCTTGTCGTGCCATACGTGACCTGTTATGTCATATATGGCCTGTTCATTTCATATGTGGTTGTCTCTTTAGTCACAGATACGATTATATATAGCCGGCCAAGCCGGAATTGGAATCTAGATGATATAACATATACCTCCTTCTCATTTCATATGTAGCCAATTCATTCATGTGTTTCCTGCTTGTCCTTTTGGTCATAGAAATGATTATATCCTTTTAGACATAGAAATGATTATATAGTAGCAACACTTAATAATCTTTGGATTTTGGATTAGAGGTCATGGTTTGTTGCTATTGTTTATTTCAAAGAATATCAATTAACGAATCACTGGATAGAAAGACATCTGGATATAGATAAGCCGTTGCTTGATGTTCTAGCAAATTATATAAACGAAATGGCTTAAATAAATTACAATTATCTATTTGGTTGCCTTAGTATTAATATATAAATGTTATTTTGCAAAACACCTAAGTTACATTTGAAATGAATAGAATGGACACAGTTTCAAATTTAACCCAGGTAGTTAGTATTACAGTATATTCCTGTATAAAACTTTTTCCTATAATACTTCATGATGTCGTGAAATATGCGCCCGATTTGCGAAATGCAGTACATAAAACGTCTGCTAAAAATAAAAGAAAATATATTACAATGCGATAAAACCATAGTTATATTGATTAAAATAAAATAGCCCTAAAAAGTATAATAGAATACTTTGTAAGAATATCAAGGGTAATTGACCCATTAATTGTAATTAAGTCGAAACTGTTAATGAAATTGAACCCCTGATTCGTCATCGCTTAGTCTTTGTAATTTAATCTGTGATTCCCGTCATCGCTTAGCCCTCCTAAAATTAAATCTGACATCGCTTAGGCCTACTGAAATTAAATCTTACATCGCTTAGTCTACTGAAATTGAAAATAATCAAATTTTTGTATGATATTGGATAAATATGGTTGCTGGAAAGTTATCCGAGAAAATTACTGCACGATGATGCCTAAAATTAGATATAAAATGCAATAGTAAATGCCTTGTCTCAAATACTAATCTTATTTCAATTTTTCTTACATATGCAGGAGTAGTTTCGAGTGTGATTTTTCGGGTATACATACTTAAATTTCAACTGTATACAATGATCTTTGATTTACGTATCAGATCGGTGGAATGTCGCAATGATATCATGTGATCAATGGTCGGATATCTCTCGTTATTCATAACAAAATGTCTACAAGATAAAGTTGGTGAATGTATTTTCATCTACTTTCATAAATAGATGTTATACCAATAAACTAATCATTGTATGAATATTCTTTACTTAGAAAATTAACATCATCTATTAACAAATATTCACAAAGAAATGATACTTTATATAAGTTCTTCTTCTGGATATTAAAGCCAAAAGTAGGTACATACTGAGAGTAGTTTCCTTCCCAAAGACTACTAGATCGGCTTTTATCCCATCTCAGATGAGACGTGCACTACACTCAAAAATAGTGTAACCCCAACAAGTCTTTTTTTTAAATTCTGACAATTCTAGTCAAAGCTATAATGAAACCCCATAACTCTCTCCGTTGATATGTTTCGATTTCAAAGTGGGCCTGGAATGACAAATATTGCCATTACAATAAATGTAATCACGCAGAAAGCCAACAATATCATTGCCCACATAAAAACTTTTCTTCTTAACTTTCGAAGTTCAATCTGCTCATCGTAATCTCTGTGACAGATACAAATACACCCATCATTCGGTCTAAAATACTCCTCTTTCATTATTTAAGATAACAAATGTTATAAAAAAAAATAGCACGATTAAAAATATTTCAACGAAAACCTATTCAAGTGGCTGGCTTAATGCCGTATAACTGTGTGGAAAAACCAATTTAATTAAGTGATGAGATAAAGTATTGTTCCTTAATAAAAAGATGTGCAAATTTTTAGATTGTTAACCTAATTACCCTGATATAAATAATAATTGTTTAAATTCGTAGATATTTGAACGTCAAAAATGACATAATTATGTAGTATTACGTTAGAACTACTCCTTAATACATGACATAATAGTGCGTTTACCATGACGTAATTCAATGCGATATTGAGACTTCTATTACATAATTAAATGTCTAAAATTACTAGCAATATTCAACAAATTTCCTAACTAATTAAAGTTCTTTGGTAGTTATAACAAAATCTTAAAAAATAATTCTATATAAATAATAATACAAGGTTGATTCTATTTTTGTGAATGTGAGTGCTCATATACTACATTGCCAAATATCTCCTATTTAATTCGAAGATTATTAGGCCACTATTTAAAGAGATCTACTAGTTATATAAAATGATTCATTATATCCACTTATCCGCAATTCAGAAAAACCATTCAGAGTAGTATAATGTATACTCTAGACAAATAATGATTAACTATGAGTTTATGGTGGTCATATTTATATGGTAATCTTAAGTACAGACAGATCATTTAGAAATGCCTAATTAATAAAATCCTACATAGAAGAATGGTTTTCACTCTTAATTCAATTCGTAATTCTTGATAAGAAAGCTCCTGTAATAGGTATTATTTTGCCAAATTAACGTTAGTTTTAGAATTGTTCTTTATAAGAGATACAAGAATGAGAAATAAATACCAAGACAAGGAGAATTATAATTACATCATGATACATTATGCCAAGACTTTCGGCAAAGTCTTTGCCAAGACATTTTCCCAACATTTTAGATTAAATTAGATTTGAATCATTCTAAAAAGTATAAAAGCCTCTTTTTTTCCCGAAGTGCAAATTAATCAGCTTTAGAAAAATAAGAATATTGGTTTACTACCCTAAATATAAAAACAAAAAAAAGTAGGATGAAAATAGATTTTGTATTTATCCTATCCATCATCATCACCTTTTTCGTATCAGAGTACCCTTATTATGATATTATCACCGGATTAAGAGACTACATTAGGGATGCACAAGGTGTTTGGATACGAGGAATGACGTGGGGAACCTTTGCTTCATCTGCGTTAGGAATGGCCTTTCTTGGAACAAATATATATACTCGATGTTTAATCAAGCACAAAGGTCTTCTTAATAATTGCGGAAGAGCTATGGAGGGTTTGATTGCCTCTACATTCGTTAATTTAGTATCAACATATGTGTTGTGGAAGATGCGCAATGAGTCATCCAAAAGCGACAAGAAGGTAATGATTTCCAAAATTTTCTTAGTAGTATTTGTATTGATATATTATCTCTGCCAACTCATTGCATTTTTGTCATAACCTATGAACTCAGATACTCTATAATATCTCCAACAAAAAGATTATTATCATGTAATTATTTGCATTACAGCATATGTACTCGATATACCATACTAAATTAAAAATATATAAGTTGAAATTCACAAAATTATCTGTTAGAAAAAAGTCTAGTTATTAAAGTATAGTAATCTATAGATTGCATTAAATGTGTTAGCTAAATCCATTGCTCTCCTAGGATCTTCTTATTTAACAATTCCATTTTCCATTTTCCATTTCACTAATTTTTAATAAATAATGATAAATTTAAATAAATTATAAAAATAACTTTAACCTTCATCAAAACTTTGACTTCATCTAACACTGACACCACTCAAGGCTCATACACTGCTTCTTTGTTAACACTGACACCACTCAAGGCTTATACACTGGCTCCACACAAATCCTAAAGCTCTGGCATCCACACAAGGCTTATACACTTCTGGATGTTAAAGCCGGTCTTCTTATGCTGGTCATATGCTGGTGGGAGTCGTATTGTGGGGTTTTTGAGCGATGAGGGGAGCGTTTTTGTTGTTTTATAATAGTTTTTAGTTTTTTTAATAGTTTATATCTTTTATAAAAGAGGGGAAGCCGCATTTTTATTATTTTATTTTATATTAAATAAATCTATAAACTCGTATTTTAATAAAAAGAAAAAAAACCCCTCCCTTTTTTTTTTTTCAAAATATTTATAAACTCATAAAACTTATAAACTCACAGAATATCAAACAAACAAACAACGAAACAAACAAATATTACATCATATTACTAATCGATATTATCCCCTATTAATTAACCCCTATAATACCAAATCTCCTCTATCCTCTATATTACATTGACGTTTCTTTTTAATTGTTCTTATTAAAAAATATCCAAAGTACCTCAATCAAGAGATCCCAATTAAGTGGTGGAATGTGCTCCCCTCATACCCTCATATACAAAATAGGTGGGTTTTATATTACTCCTCATTTTTATATAGAACTATAATATAGAATTATAAGGATAATATGATAAAGAAATTACGTTAAAAAGTTGTGAGAAGTTTCTATATGCATTTAAAACCGTTATTTAATATTTAGTTGTGAGTTGGAACCTGATTCTATACGTCTGTCACAAAGAAGAAAGAAGTAACAATTTTATAATAATGATGTAATGTAATATGTAAGGAGTCGCCTCATAAATAATTCTCCTCATTTGTATGTAAGTGAGGAGTAAAAAAATAATTAGATAAAAGAAAGAAAAGATAGAAAATAAAAAAGAGATCCGATTTAATTGAACCGATTTTATTGAACCGATTTATTTGAACCGATTTAATTGATTCGACTTCTTAGTTAACCCGATATCTAATCTTATCAAGAACTTAAGACTCGACCATATATTTAATATTTAAAGTCGGATAATGTATAGAAGGGATTTATGTGCGTTTTCTTTAGAAACAAAATAACCTTCTTTAAGATATGATCTACATCTACTTAAACTATATAAATAGGTCTTGTCTACTCCCTTCATATTTTTTTTTTTTGTTAATTTTGACCAGCTCCATGATGATGATGTTGATTACTCTCTCTTTGATGATGACGATGATGACGATGAAATTTATATGACACCAGAAGAATACTCTCGAAGATATGAATCATTATTTACTACAAGAATAAGAAAAGTTAATCTAAGTGATTTAGCTACAGAATCTATAGTTGAAAAAATTAATTATCCAGTAAATGATTATAATTTTAGTAATAATTTTGGTGTTGGAATTCATAAACTTATAGGATTGGCGGTAGTATTTTATGCAGATGCCCTGAAAAATCATTCAATTAGTAAACGAGATTTCCGCCCAATTTGTGAAGCTAGAAGATCACCTAATAGAGAAGTAATGTCAAGTATAGATCAACGTGTTAATGAATTAGCTGAATTATGTAAGTTAGTAAAAGAAATAACACTTGATGATTATTCTGGTGGTCCTCATAGAAGTGGGACTGTTAGTTCTCATCAACTACCAATTCAAGCATTACCAATATTTTTTGGATATAAATGTAATTGTGGTAAAATTAGAAGGTATATTGAAAGAACTCGTACTCATAATTGTTCATCACCAGAAAGAGTTAAAACTGCTTATCAAATGATTTTTACTGAAAGTAAAGGAATATTAGAACAAAGTTTTAGTGTATATTGTCCAATTAATAATGGATATTTAGATGTATTGGTTAAAAAGGGGATATATAAAAATTCAAGACCTTCACCATTGGTAGGGTCAGATAGTGATATACCTAATGATCAACATCATGCATATGTTAAAAAAATCCTAAGTGATGAAAGTGGAGTTTATCGAATGAAAATGGTAATGATTGAAATTAAAGATACATCATCATTATCACGACAAAAGGATCGAATTAAAATTAAGAATTGTATTGCTGCTATGATAACATTAGTTGCTGCGAATGGTAATAATATTAATATTGGTCAATTAGAAATTGTAAGAAGTATGAATGGAATAAGTAAATCAACTAATTTCCGAGCATTATTAACATATGGTAGAGTAGAAAGTTATAGTCGTGAAATGATGGAAATTGTAGATGTATTAATTCTGCAATTACTTCGTATTGAAGATGAATTAACTCAACAATTAATTGAAGCTATTAGAATAGGATTTCTGGGTATAACCCCTGCTAGTGCGTTAACTAGTAAAAGTAATAAGTTTCTTTCCGGAGGTCAACAAGAATATGAAAAATTAACTAATAATAATGGAGAAATATCATTTAATGAAAAGGAACAATTAATTGATGGGATATTCCTGGAATCCAAAATGGAAGCAATAAAGTTATTTCTGCAATGGATATTTCGAGAATTTATTAATAAGCCATTTACTGGAGTTATTGAATATCATCAACGAGGAACTGAGGAATTAATACTTGATGAAAATGATAATGATTATGATGATGATGATCCATCAACTTGGGTAAGATCAAGATTACGAATATCAAATGATCGAGGGTTATTAATGGGAAGAATACGTGGGCCACCAATGACAAGACCATCAACAACAACAAGGACAACTCCAACTCCAGCATTTCCAACTAATTTTCTTATTTGCTGGTTTAGCATTTAAAAAATCTTTAAAATCATATATAAAATTGATTTTTGGTGTTAATTATTGTGTTAAATCATGTATCTTATTAGATATATTATTAAAAGCTGAATTATCTGAAAACTTAATTCAAGATTTAAAATGTTATGAAGATAAATCTATTCTTGAATTAAATTCTTATCAAATGTTTAAACTGTTGGTAAGACATTATATTTATATTTCAAAAAAATCAGCATTATATCGTGGAAGTCGATATGAATTAGATTTAAGTAATGGGAATATTTATAATAATTCTCAAAATCAAATTGTTGGAGATAAAAAAACAATTGCCAGAGTATTTGATTATTTAATTCGTCGAGCAAAACAAATTATACGACCAGTTTCATTTGGTAATTCTATTGAAATGGTAATTAATGAAACTAAATTAAGAAACCAAATGTCATCATTTAGTGAATCATTTAATATAGATCCTAATCGATATCTAGAATATAAGGGAAGAGCATTAGATTTTGATGATTTCGATGACAAATTTCATGAATTAACTAATTTACTTTTAGTATTAGTACTTATACTGAGTGCACCAGCAAGGGGCACAGAATTGAATTCATTAGTAGAAGTTGGTAATAATAAAAATCCAAGAAATATATATTATGTGAATGGAGTTATTGGATTATATTATACTAGTAATAAATCCGCGAAATTTCGCAAGAATCCTATTATACGAGAACTTGGACCAGAAATGAGTATATTAATCATGTGGTATATGTTAGTTTTCAGGAAAATATATCTAGAAAACCATGAAGTTGAAGATACTGATAAAGTATTTATCTATTATAATAATAATAATGCTCAAAAATTACGAGATATGATTTCAATAAAGTTTAGTGAAGCAGTTGATGGTGGTGGTGGTGTTAATTATAAATTCTTAGAAATTCGGCATTTAATTAAACGAAGTATGGAATATTGGTATATTACAACAATACAAATAGAAAAAGAACGAGACCTTTATCAACAAGTTTATTCAAGTACTTCAAGAATGCTGGGACATTCAGATTCAACCGCAAGTGCACATTATGGGTCAATTAGATGGTATCCACCATCTGTAAATATGGTAGAAGCATCAGAAGCCAGGCATTTAAATATGATTTGGCATAATTATGCATTAGGAAGAATGTCATTTGATATGTGGGGGAATTTAAGTGGAAGAAGTCCTGAGGGAACTGTGAGTCCGGGGGAGGCTGAAGGAACTGTTAGTCCGGCGAGAACTGTGAGTCCTGCGGGAACTTTGAGTCTGGAGATAGTGTTTTAAGTCCTATGAGAACTTTAAGTCCGGCGAGAACTGTAGGTCCTACAAGAATCCCAATTCCCGCTAGAACACCAATTCCCGCTAGGACTCCTATTCCTTCTAGATCTAGTATATCCTTAAGTCCAGAAACAATAGCTAGTTTAGGTTCTTCATTTCAACTGAGAGATCAAATTCTGCCTCGGCATTCATCCTCATTCCAAGTTGAAAGAGATTCTACA
>JAKUBG010000067.1:0-31029 GCA_030563145.1 Schwanniomyces polymorphus var. africanus
CTATATAATTTCTACTAGTTAACCAACTGAAATATATAAACCCACTCCTACTACTATACTAATAATTGTATACAGTTCCGACTATATACAGTACTCTAACAATTAATTTATATCACGTTTTACATCATGTGTTATTCCCGGATATCTTATCCTAAGCTGGAATACCAACATATACTTAAATAAGTGATATCGCGTCACTGATTTCTTTCGCTTAACGGTGCGCTTCTCGTGATCTATCATTTAGTCGCTCAGCCTATATGTTGGCTGTTGTTAACGCTAACCGCTAATTTAAGGGAATATCTGTTTCCATGCATTATATCCACCATCATGTACTACCACCCACTCGACTTTGTAACATGCTTACATAAAATCCAATAGTCACACATTATCACTAGACACTTTTGACGCGTTTATTCCCCTCGTTTGACTGTAGCGATGATGTGACACACTTGACCACATGAAACATTAATTAGTAACACATCTTCACATCTATTGGGCATGATTGTCTCATGTATGCTATTACTACACCCAAGAGGTACTAGTCAATGTCTGCATTAAGTCTCTCCGCCACAAGGCTTATATAGTCACACTGACCCAGCCTTTTGTTTACTCTCTATTTATAGGAACCTGGGGCTTCTCGTCTATATGCAAGACGCATTTTTTTCCAAGTCGTTATTTTAAGCAAATATTACGACTCATTCTGATCTAAATCTTACAGATAATTTCTCTTATCTTTGTTCACTTTAAAACTAATACATAGCTGATTATGAGTCGTTACACCCGATACGGTGAAGATAATGATGACGAATCTATCAATGAGTACTTACATCCTTCACTGGCCTATCAATCTCAGAGATATCAGGCGCCTAATACTCCTCTTCAGTTCGAATATGATAACACTAGTGACGTATCATTGAATTTCCAACAACCTGAGCCTGTTTACAACCATCCCCATGAGTCTGGATCCCATTACGACGTGTTTTCTAATTATTACAGCGAGTCCAATATTGATCCAAATTCAATATTTCATACGGGTGAGATCAAAGAGCCAGATATGCATCATATTTCTATGAATGACGGGTACGAAGGTCAGAGTTACGAATTGAATCAATTCCATGACTACAATTACGGAGGTGGCTCATCAGCATACAACCAAGCATTTGTTTCTAACGTCTATAGAGAAGAAGACGAAGACGAAGACGAATTTGACAAGGAGATTCAATATAATCAATTTGAAGGTGATCATTATGACTTGAATACTGTAACTGTCCAAGAAAACACATCAAGTGTGGGTGATTTGGTAGATTTCGACGGGGAAGGTGACCGTGAAGTGATGTCTCCATTTGAAGACAATGGCGAAGTTCCTGAAGGCGAACTAGTCGATCCACCAGAGGAAGAAGAGATAAGGTCCAAGCCACAAATTGGTATAGCATCAGGCTTAAATGGTCATTTAGTTTTGGATTGTCCTCTTGCATCAGAGCTTTTGAACAGATTCCCTGATTATCGTGCTGGTGAAAAGGATGGTGGATTATCTCGAGAGTTTTCCTATATGAGATATACAGCTGTTACTTGTGGACCTTCTAATTTTTATAGAGATGGTTATATTCTTAGACCAGTGCATTATCCAGTGCCAAGAAGAACAGAATTGATGATTGTCGTTACAATGTATAATGAAGATGATATTCTTCTTGCCAGAACGTTAAAAGGTGTTTTTAAGAACATCAAACATTTGGAATCAAGAACAAGATCATCGGTTTGGGGTAAAGATTCCTGGAAAAAGGTAGTAGTATGTGTTGTAAGTGATGGTAGATCAAAAATCAACGAGAGAGCTCAGGCCTTACTTGCAGGTTTAGGTGTGTATCAAGAAGGTCTTGCTAAAAGTAAAGTTGATGACAAAAATGTGAAGGCACATATTTACGAATATACCACTCGTGTGGGTATTTCTAGTGTTGATGATACTGTTAAATTAACTACGGAGAAAATTGTACCTGTACAAATGTTATTCTGCTTGAAGGAAAAGAACGAAAAGAAGATCAATTCTCATAGATGGTGTTTCCAAGCATTGGGTCAAGTTTTAGAACCTAATGTCGTCATTTTATTAGATGCTGGTACTCAGCCATCAGGAAAGTCCTTTTATCATTTATGGAAAGAATTCGAAAAGGATCCTCGTGTAGCTGGTGCTTGTGGTGAAATTAAGGCAAAATTAAGGAAGAGACAACTTGCAACTAATCCTTTGGTTTATGGACAGAACTTTGAATATAAGATTTCTAATATCTTGGATAAGCCAACAGAATCGGTATTTGGTTTTATCTCTGTTTTACCTGGTGCTTTCTCAGCTTATAGGTTCTCAGCACTTCAAAACGATGTAAATGGTAAAGGTCCATTAGAAAAGTATTTCAAGGGTGAATTTTTACATGGTTCTGGTGAGTTAGATCAGAATGATGATGAATATGAATTGAAAAAGCATGAATTAAAAAATGAAGCTGGTATTTTTACTTCAAATATGTACTTAGCTGAGGATAGAATCTTATGTTATGAATTAGTAGCAAAAAGAGGATGTTCTTGGCTATTGAGGTATTGTAAGAGTGCTAGTGCAGAAACTGATGTTCCAGAAGGGTTAGCTGAATTTATCTTACAGAGAAGAAGATGGTTAAATGGTTCCTTTTTTGCAGCTATTTACTCTTTAGCTCACTTCCCTAAATTATGGGGATCTTCTCATTCTATTGGTAGGAAGTTTTTCTTACATATACAATTTCTTTATAACCTTATAAGTTTGGTTGTCTCCTGGTTTTCTATTGGTTCATACTTCTTGGTCTTCAGAATATTAACTACATCATTAAGCGAATCTGATTTGAATTTCGCTCCTGGTAACATATTATCTGTTGTATTTTTATGGCTTTATCTTGCATCTATTGTCACTACGTTCGTTTTAAGTTTTGGTAATAAGCCGAAAGGGACGGAAAAGTTCTATATTGTCATTGTTGTATTCTTTGCAATATTGATGGCATACATGATTTTTGCGGCTCTTTTCATGGCAATTAAATCTGTTGAAAGCATCTATAATAGTAATACGAAAATTACGGTATCTTTGTTCTTCAGTAATGAGGAATTCAGAGATTTGGTGGTTGCTACCGCTTCAACTTATGCATTATATTTCCTTGCATCATTTATTTACCTTGAACCATGGCATATGTTTACGTCATTTGTTCAATACATTTTATTATCACCATCATATATAAATGTTTTGAATATTTACGCTTTTTGTAATATTGATGATGTTTCTTGGGGTACTAAAGGTGATACTGGTGCCACAGATTTGGGTGTGGCTAAAGTGAGAGAGGATGGTACTTTCGATGTTAATATTCCAATCTTAAAAGAAGAAATTAACCAGTCATATCTCAACCAATTAGAAAAGATTAAAGAACCTTTGGATTCATCAGGCGATAAACATGAGGTTAGTAATGAAGATTATTATGCATTTATCAGATCAATGACTGTTTTAGTGTGGATGTTTTCAAATTTCGTTATTATAGCATTGGTATTAGAAACTGGTGGGTTTAACCAGTTCGATGAGACAAACTTACAAACAGAAAAGAGTACAAGGGCTGGAATTTACTTGACTGTTATTTTGTGGACTGTTGCATTTATGGCACTTTTTAGGTTTGTTGGATGTGTGGTTTATTTATTACAAAGATTAGTTAAAAAGTTGAAGCCTACTCCTAAAAGATTAATAAATTGAGATTCTAAGGTTAATAAGATGTATATGTTAATAAAACAAAGTTACGTTCTTTAAATTCAATAGGTTATCTATAAAATACTGTAATATTAGATTCTTGATAGTAATATCTAATATTTGAGATAGTAGAGATATAAGATTAACATAATAAGAATATAGCTAACTTATAGCTAAACTTATACCAAGCGAGCAGAATGGAATAAATTAATCTCTCGTGATTGTTTAGTTTATGTCAATATGGCCTCATCGTTATTTAGTATTCAGTTTTCAATATCGGCTAGACAATTGATGCCAAAAAATATCTGTGTAACTTAAATAAGAGTCCAAGAAGTAGGATTCAATATTCTATCACATATTATATCTGTCATGCCAATAATACAATTATTATGATCTGTTTCAAACTGATATAAAGCACACTTAAAACAAACTCTACAGTTCTGTGTCCAATTATATTAGAGAAGAGAGATTAATGTTGAACGCAACAACACACCACCTAAATGTTAGAAAGTAGGTTTACTGCTTTTAGAAGTAAACTTATAAGAAAAGGAACATTTATAAAAAAAAATGAAACATGATCTGTATAATTATCATAACTAGGCCCAGAAATCAGATAAGTCATCACCACCACCATTATAAGCCAAAATATTTGGCGAAGCAGCATCTAATCCAGAAAGCTTCCCTTTAGTACCATATCCAATCAATTTTGACTTTAAAACCAAAGGATCTAACAACTTACCGTTTGAGAATTCAGATTCCTTCTCTGGTTGTAAGGATAAATAATAAGATAATAAACCAGCGATATGAGGAGAAGCCATTGATGTACCTGACATGGAGACAGTCTTACTCCAAGTAAAAGTAGAAAGAATATCTTCACCGGGAGCAAAAATATCAACACAGTTACCCCAGTTGGAGAAACTTGCTTTTTCATCCTTGCTATTGGAAGCACCAACAGTAATTGGACCACTAGCCTTAGATGGAGATCCAGTACAAGCATCTTCATTTTCATTACCAGCAGCCACAGCAATATGTAAACCAGCAGATGTACCAGCATTAACTGCTAAATCCAAAGCATTTGAATCACCACCACCAATGGACATATTGACAACAGAACCTTTAAATCCTTTCTTTGTATTCTTATTCTTTTGATGCTCATTGACCACAAACTCAACACCCTTTATTATATCAGAAATTGTACCAGAACCCAAGGCATTCATGACTCCAACTGCTACCAATTCAACATTCTTGGCTACACCATAAGTTTTCGATCCAATAATACCAGCACAATGTGTTCCATGTCCATGTCCATCAAATCTTAATCTTGGGAAGGCAAACGATTCTCCCCAACTTGCTCTACCCTCAAATTCTTCATGATCTGTTTTGATACCAGTATCAATAACATATGCAACAACACCTTCTCCTCCATCATTATCATATAAATAGTCAGTAGATGGTGTTAATTGACGGTGACTGATTCTTGATAATGCCCAAGTGGCATCCTTTTGAATATCAAATTCGTGGACTTGGACCACAGCGTCTTGTTCAATGAATTTCACAAGATGAGTAAGTTGGATCATTTTGATCAAGTCTTCGCTGAAATAGCCTGAATAACCAGTAAAGCTTCCAACATTAAATTGCAGAAGCATATCTCCTATGGATTCAACATTAACTTCGTTAATCATTGCTTGTTGCTGGCGGCGGACCCAGCCCAAATGGCTCAAAATTTCGCTTGCATCAATTCCATCCTTGAAAACAACAATGTACTTGCCAGGAATAGATTTAGACAGATCAGCAGCTTCAATTATAGGAGCTAAACTGTCTTGGGTAGATGTATCTTGCAATGGCAATTGTTCCTGAGTTTGACGATGTGGCGCAACCATCAAGCTGTCGAAATTCAAGATTGTTTCGACATCTGGGATGACAAGACCATTTATAAAGGCCACATGTAACGCTATAAGTAATAAGTTCTTAATTTGCATAATAAATTAATGAAATATAATAAAGAAAAGATTAAATTATTGTTGCTAATTATCTGTGCCACCCGTTTTCAGATAGTGCGATAAGATAAAAATAGTACAAAGATAGATTAGGTCACTCACACACTAAACGGTGATAGTGAATGTGAAACAGTTACACCAAAGCAGTTTTTGGAAATAAATAACCGAAGCACTGGGAGAATTTAATGAACGTTGATTTTGATATTGTTACGAGAGAAATAAGTTCACTCTTTTAATGCTTTTAAATCAAATTAAAGATATTATGTAGATAATGTGTTATAATAGCGACTAAAGTCCGAATTTTTAAGCTCAAATATTTTATTACCGCATTGGAATAACCAATATCAGAATTACTTTGCCGAATATAATACTTCGTACATATAGAAAAATGTCGTACTACCAAAAACGACTAAAAATACCTTATTCGGTGAATTATCTTATCCTCCACCAAATTATTTCTCAACATGGCTATCCTATATATAACTGCACTCACTTTAAGGAAACCTTTGTTACTGCAGAGTTTGAGTCTCCCACCTGTCGGAAATCTCGTCATTTCCGTTTAACGAACTTATGAGATTGCACATTTCTATTTAAGCTTTCAATAATGAAGTCAGAAATTACAAGGCTTTCAGTAGCTCAATCAAATTAGTGCTATTGAATGTTGGATAGCTATGGTTAGTTACAACTAAAATCATTCTCGCTGCACATTATATATTCTCAGTACCTTCTGATGGTGCATATAAGCGTGGATATTCTCTACTAAGTCAAATGTTGCCAATTATCATATTTAGTAGTATTTCTTTTGAAACCACCTTAATCGAACTTAACGATATATCTTTCAGGTGTACTGTAATAAGCGTCTTTAATTAGGTTTCACAGCAATTTTTATATCTGTTAGCTTGCTTAGTAGCCGAGATGGGCAACAGGTCGTGTACTATGCACTACTTTTCAAAGATAAGATGATGACAATTACTACATAATATACTTGACTGAGTAATTAATTCTTTATTTATATTTCTGAAACAGATAGACACAACAAACATGTCACAGACCTCTTCCAGGAAGAAGCTCTTATTGATGGGACGGTCAGGTTCCGGGAAATCCTCAATGCGTTCGATAATCTTTTCTAACTACTCTGCATTTGATACTAGAAGACTCGGAGCTACTATTGATGTGGAGCATTCTCACTTAAGGTTTCTTGGAAATATGACGTTAAACTTGTGGGATTGTGGTGGACAAGATGTTTTCATGGATAACTATTTCACAAACCAGAAGGACCACATATTTAAGATGGTGCAAGTGCTTATTCATGTGTTTGATGTTGAGTCAAAATCCATTAATAAAGATATAGAAATATTCGTTAAATGCTTGACAAATCTACAAAAATATAGTCCAGGGGCTAAGATATTTGTCTTGTTACATAAAATGGACTTGGTTCAAATAGACAAGCGTGAAGAACTCTTTAAGATTATGATGGATAAATTACAAAAGATTTCAACACCTTATCAGTTCAAATTGGTTGGTTTCCCTACATCTATTTGGGATGAAAGTTTATACAAAGCATGGTCTCAAATAGTGTGTTCTTTAATTCCTAATATGAATTTGTTCAATAATAACTTGATTATGTTCAATGATATTGTTGAGGCGGAAGAGATTATTTTATTTGAAAAAACAACTTTCTTAGTTATATCTTCAACATCATCTATCGAGTCGCCTGGGCTGGACCTTGATCCGAAGCGTTTCGAGAAAATATCTAACATCATAAAAACATACAAACAATCGATTTCGAAATTAAGAACAAATTTCAATAATCTTATTATTCGTGGAAGCAATAGTACTCATTTTTACATAGATGTGCTCACCAATAATATGTATATTATGATAATATTGAAAGATAAGGACCAGTCTAGCATTTTACACGAAGACTTACTGGTTATAGAGAATATTAAAGCTGCTAGAAAGTGGTTTGAAAAAATTGAAAATGGGTCCTGAGAATAAATAAAGCCTTTATTTGAATATCTATGCAACAAGATACCCCAATATCCCTCTAAAACACGTATATTATCTAACAGATATCTATATAGAGTCTAATATATCATAATTCTATTTATACTGGTTGCATTGCAATTTCCACGTGAGGAGTTATAAACGAGCGTATAAAAAAACAATTGTCGGAGTTAATTTCTATTTAAACTGACAAAAATTCTTCAGTAAGCAGATATCTATATTATCTATCCATTGAAGTTATTAAACAATATGGGTAAATTGGTACAGTTGATCTCACATCCAACTGAGTTGAAATCAGTTATTCAACTTTTATATTTCAGACAACCTTTACATATAAAGGAAAAACAAACACCAACATTAAAGAGATGTTATGAATTATTACATATTACTTCTAGATCATTCGCTGCAGTTATTGAGGAGTTACATCCGGAATTGAAAGATGTTGTTATGATATTTTATTTAATCTTGAGAGCTTTGGATACCGTAGAAGATGATATGACTATTGATCCTCAAGTAAAGGTTCCGATTTTAAGAACATTTGATGAGAAATTGAACACTAAGGACTGGACATTCAATGGTAATGCTCCTACTGAAAAGGATAGAGTAGTTTTAGTGGAATTTGATTGTATTCTTGCAGAATACCACAAATTGAAGGAACCTTATCAAGATATTATTAAGGACATCACCAAGAAAATGGGTAATGGTATGGCAGACTACATTTTAGATGATCAGTTCAACACCAGCGGTGTACAAACACTTAAGGACTTTGACTTATATTGTCATTATGTTGCTGGTTTAGTAGGTGAGGGTTTAACGAAATTAATGGTATTAGCCAAATTCTCTGATGACAATTTAGTAGCTGATGGTTTTGAAAAATCTGAATCTATGGGATTATTCTTACAAAAGACTAATATTATAAGAGATTACCACGAGGATTTAATGGATGGTAGATCTTTTTACCCTAAGGAAATTTGGGGTAAATACACCGACAGTTTACCTTCCTTCCACAAGGATACCTCTAAGGAATCTGAAGAAAAGGGTTTAGCATGTATTAACGATTTGGTTTTGAATGCATTAGGACACGTAAAAGATGTTTTGACATACTTATCATTAGTCAAGGATCCATCATGTTTCAATTTTTGTGCAATCCCTCAAGTTATGGCTATTGCTACATTAGCTGAAATATATAACAACCCAAAGGTCTTACACCAAAATGTTAAGATCAGAAAAGGTACTACAGCCCAATTGATTCTCAATAGTAGAACATTACCTGATGTAGTAAGAATATTTAGAAAGTATATTCAAAAGATTAACCACAAGTCCTCTGTTAGGGATCCAAACTACTTGAAAGTCGGTGTTAAGTGTGGCGAAATTGAACAATTCTGTGAATTGATGTATCCATCTCCAAAATCAATTCCTGAAGGTTCCAGAAGAGAACCCGAAGAAATCAATAAGAATATCATGTCAAGAAACGAAATTGACGCCCAAATTCAAAGTGTAATTGCCAATGAAGAGTTCAGGTGTAACTTTGTTTTGATTAGTGGACTTTTAGTTCTTATTGGAATTGTATCATACTTCAGATTTTAATCTATTCATTATGGCTATCTGTTCCATTTTTATTAGAGACAATAACTTTATAGTTTAAGTACTATTTTGAAATTTAATTCGAGATATATTGATAGAAAAGGTAATTGTAGATTTTTTTAGGGCCATGAAGTCTTATCACAATTGGAATTATGTCTATTTAATATCTAGTTGTAACCTACACATGATATCAGACCATATTTCATCACTGCATTATCACGGATAATTATCTACTAAGGTTGCTAATTATATATCCACTGGTCGGTTTAGTCGGCTATTTATGCATCACAGTTATGTTTTAATGGGAAACTCATGCAATGCTCTGTGTCAATTCAAAAATTTAACTTATCCTCCCCCAAAAGAGAATAGTTCCGACTAACTTTTTTCTTGCCAAATGACAACCGGATATATTATTGCCCCCCAATGTCGTAAAAGTCATATCGAGCACGATATGTTATCTCTAAATTTCACTGTATGTTATGTTGATAGCCTCGTAATAAGTAACATGAAATTTGCTCTTGAATTGTCTTATGACTTATACCCATTTCAATTTCTTATCCGATATTCAAAGGCGAATCGAGTACCTCCATTGGCACACATCGTACTTGTGAATATCGCCTGACAATCACAAGCAATTTGGTTAAAAGAGCCGTGCTTGAGAGAATGGAGAATTTTTTGCTGTGAAATAGCTTACAACAAATTTTCTCAATGGTACGGCAATAAAACTCCACATTCATACAGTCTTTGTTGTTGCTAACTCTTGTCCCATAATTATCTATTTTCTTCTTACGTGGCTTATTGTTTCATGTACTAAGATGTAGAAGAAGAACCTGTGACACGACATAGTAATATAACTTTACTGCTAGTGTAGTTTTCCTATAAAAAATATTCCTTAACGCATAAATACACTTTCTACTTATTTACTATCATATGGCTTATAATCTATTCCGGGGTCAAAAAAGTGAATTCAGAGTTAAAATTTACTACTCTAGAATATTTTATAGAAATTTCAAATTTCTGGAACACAAGTATCATAGCCATGAATGGTCATATACTTAGCGTAATACTCCGTATCATAATACCCCGTAACGTATAAGCATTAATCCCGCCTCCTTTTTTTTATGCTTACTCCCATGTCCCCCTAAGTAGATAAAGAAAATGTCGTGTAATATGTCTCACTTAAATGTCGCGGATTCTCAATAAGAGCCATTTTCTGGAGGGATTTCCCATTTTTTTTAGTTTTAATTATTCAATACAAAGTTGTTTAGATAAATAACTATCCTAAGTACCAGTTAATCGTGGACCTCATACATTAAGAGGGAGGTCTTTGACATATATAGTGACAGTTGGAACTTTTAGGAAGGTTACTCATAGAAATTAGGGTATCACCAAAAATTTCATTGGAAATTGGCAACAGATTTTTTAAAGTCCTCATCAAGCCTAAACCTATTACTAAAGTGACGACATACAAAAGTATATAGCACATTGAAGGTTGACTTGATATCTAGAGACACCTAGCACTATTACCATGGATAAGTTGATTAGTGCATTGTTTTGCTGTTCTGTACAATCAGACGACAACGCTTACGACAAGGTACACAGTCGCCAATCAGACAAAAAAACTAGCGGCGGCAATAGAGAAACCAGAACAGAAACAAAGGGCTACACTTCTATGCAAGTGAAACCACAAGTACGTAAGGATGACAGCGACCTTAAGCTTCACAAGGATAAAAAGGATATGTTAGAGGATGATAATTCCGTAAACGAAACAGATACAATCACCAATACCAATGATGAAAATGTAACTGCACCTGTGGTAGCAGCAAAGGCTGATAATGGTGCGTCTAATATTCCCCTTGTCGACACCGAAGAGACTCCAGAAGATTCTGAATCTTCTTCTGAAGAAGGTTTCTTAGACTTGACAAAGATACAAGATGGTCAGTCTTTTAACCCAGAAACTGGTGCTTTATTAGGAGCAAAAAGCCCAAAGTTTGCTAACAAAAAATGTCTTATTTTGGATTTAGATGAGACTTTAGTTCATTCTTCATTCAAATATTTAAGAGTTGCCGATTTTGTTATACCTGTTGAAATTGATAACCAGGTTCATCATGTTTACGTGATAAAAAGACCAGGTGTTGATGAGTTTTTGAAGAAGGTTGGGGAGTGGTTTGAAGTGGTAGTTTTTACTGCATCAGTACTGAAATATGGAGATCCTTTGTTAGACAAATTGGATATTCACAAGTCAGTACATCATAGATTGTTCAGAGATTCCTGCTATAACTATCAAGGAAACTTTATCAAGAATTTATCTCAGATCGGCAGACCGTTAAATGATTCTATTATTATTGATAATTCTCCTGCCTCTTATATTTTCCATCCACAACATTCAATTCCGATTTCCAGTTGGTTCAGTGATACACATGATAATGAGCTTATAGACTTACTTCCATTTCTTGAAGATATATCTAAGTCAAATGTTGATGACGTAAGCTTGGTATTGGATATTACACTATAGATTCGTCGTATTCACTATCACGCTTACTCGACAATATTGCTAAATAAAACTAAACTAACCCAAGATAAAATGAAAAGAATAATAAAAGAATGGTAAACTGGAGATGACACATAAGCAGGACTTATGAATATATTAGCCTAATTATAGAAAATTACTCAATGTGTTGGCTCATCGATTATTCAATATTCGATCTTTTCCTTCTACTAACCTTGGAAATTATTTCAATAGAAATACTACTAATTTAATCAAAATAATCAACCTAATATTTAATATTAATTTGTACCTGTAAACTTATATGGCTATTAAACAATTATATAGTTTAATTAGATATTTATTATATGATATGCCTCCTTAGATTTTTTGATGTGCGCTCATCTCAAAATTTTTTATCTAATTTATTAATTTGTTACTCATTACATTTCGAACTATTTACTAGTAAATAACCAAGAATATGAAGGTAAAAACAATAAATAGGTCATCAGATACCTATGTGCCTGTTAGAAATACACAGGACTCAGCATTACCTAGAAATTTGAACCCAGCTTTACATCCTTTTGAAAGAGCAAGAGAATACACTAAGGCATTAACTGCTACTAAAATGGAAAGAATGTTTGCTCAGCCATTCATAGGACAATTGGGAGATGGTCACAGGGATGGTATATACTCTATAGCAAAGAATTTTTCAACTACAAACCAAGTTGCTAGTGGATCTGGTGATGGTGTTATTAAGTACTGGAACATGACTTCCAGACAAGAAACGGTTAGTTTCAAAGCTCATTATGGTATGGTAAGTGGGTTAGTAGTAACTCCAAATAATAGAAGAATGTTATCTTGTGGTGATGATAAAACTATAAAATTATGGTCAGTAAATTCTGAAGAATTTGGTGATGATTTCAATGATGAAGAAATGTATAATAACAAAGGTCTTGTAAAAACGTTTTTAGGTGAACATGCATTAAAGGGAATTGATCACCACTTTACTGATGATATTTTCGTCACAGGTGGTGCTTCCATACAGTTATGGGATATGAATAGATCTCAATATGTTTCCAACTTAAGTTGGGGTGCTGATAACATCTCCACTGTGAAATTCAACAATACTCAAACTAACATCTTAGCATCTTCTGGTTCCGATAATTCTATTGTTTTATACGATATCAGAACTAACTCTCCTATTCAAAAGGTTGTTACCAGTTTGAGAAATAACTGTATTGCATGGAATCCTATGGAGGCATTTAACTTTGCTACTGGTTGTGAAGATCATAATGCTTACCTTTGGGATATGAGAAATTTGGGCAGATCTCTTAATGTTTACAAGGATCATGTTTCTGCTATAATGGATATTGATTTTAGTCCAACTGGTGAAGAACTTGTCACCGGTTCTTACGATAAGACTATCCGTATATATAAGGCCAGAGAGGGACATTCCAGAGATATTTATCATACCAAGAGAATGCAGCATGTATTCTGTGTTAAATTCACCACTGATGCTAGATACATTTTATCTGGATCTGACGATGCCAATATTAGATTATGGAGAGCCAATGCCTCTGACAGATCTAACATTAAGTCTGCTAGACAAAGATCTAAGTTAGAATATGATGCTGCACTAAAGGAAAGATATAAGCACATGCCAGAAATCAGGAGAATTGCAAGACATCGTCATGTTCCTAAGGTGGTTAAGAAAGCCCAAGAAATCAAGAGAACTGAAATTGATAGTCTTAAGAGAAGAGAAGATAATAGAAGAAAACACAGTAAGCCAGGATCTGTGCCATTTGCATCTGAAAGAGAAAAGCATATTAGAGGTACTGCCATCAAGGAAAATTAAAACTCTTAAATCTGACTTATTCTGTGTTACGACTATAAGTAGAAAGTTAAGATTGCTCTTTTGTTCAATAGGAATGTATTCTATATCGATTAATATAAATTATTAGCGTCCTCGTCTGAGAAGAGCAATATTTCCACTCTTTTAATGTAGAAGAAGACTCAAGCGAATAAGAGATGATAGCTGCTATTTGTTTTATGTCTTATAATATATTTTTTATATAGAAAACAAATCGATTATATGAAGATAGAACATCACTTCTTCCTTCTTTAGCGAGCTTACTATATATAGAGAAGGTTTCACAGTATTTATTTCTCTCTTTATGTTTCTTTAAAAACGTAAATAAAAACCATATTAAGTGTTCTAGTCTATACTTACAATTTTCACTAATATGTAAAGCATTATATCGCTATGGTTATCATCTTTATTCAAGATAGTGTTGCAGCCAGTTCCTCTAAGTTAAAGAAATTCACGTGACTTGAAGGACTCTCATCAACGCGTCTTCTTCATCTTTATATTTACCAATAGTAATATTCAACCAAATCTTGATTTGACTGCTTCTTAACCTGCTTCTTAATGGAGTTTACTCAACCAACACAAACTCAGCCGACTCAGCAGTCCCCTGCGACTCAAAATCGGGACGGTTTGGAAGATGAGAGTCTCATTTGTAGATTGATATGTACCACCGGTCAATATCACTTCTTCGATCTAAATCAAGATAGCATAGTGGAGGGTTCTAATCCTTTGACTAATAAGGAGTGGATAGTTGGAAGGAATGAGCTGTGTGACTTTGTGCTTAATACTTGTACCAGACTATCAAATAAGCACTTTAAACTTATTTTCCATGTTGCTGATAAGACCTTGTGGATTCAAGATACTTCAACAAATGGTACTCATTTGAATAATAACAGGCTAGTAAAAGGCTCGAACTACATGTTAAATCAGGGAGACGAAATTGCAGTAGGTGTGGGAATACCTAAGGATGTCATAAAATTTGTAGTATTATTTTCAGACAGTTTTAATCCATCCAAAGTCTCCAGCTCAAACAATAATTCAGTGATTAAAGACAAGGGAATATACAAGGATTTTATTATAAAAAATGAATCTATAGGACAGGGTGCATTTGCAGTGGTCAAAAAGGCAGTGGAGAGGTCTACGGGTGCTTCGTATGCCGTGAAGATTATTAATAGAAGAAAGGCATTAAATACTGGAGGTGCAATGATTGGCGTAGACAGGGAATTGTCTATACTTCGTAAGTTAGATCACCCAAATATCGTTTCGTTAAAGTCGTTTTATGAAGACATGGATAATTATTATTTAGTAATGGAATTGGTTCCAGGAGGTGATTTAATGGATTTTGTTGCAGCAAATGGTGCAATAGGCGAAGATGCAACACAAGTAATTACAAAGCAGATATTGAGAGGTATATCTTACGTTCATAAAATGGGCATTTCTCATAGAGATTTGAAACCAGATAATATTTTGATTATGCAAGATGATCCAATATTAGTCAAGATTACAGATTTTGGTCTAGCAAAGATAAGTGATAATTCGACCTTCATGAAGACTTTCTGTGGAACGTTAGCATATGTTGCACCTGAAGTCATAACTGGAAAATATGAAGCATCTCAATCAGACGGATCTAACAACTATTCATCATTAGTCGATATTTGGTCTTTGGGGTGTCTTGTTTATGTGTTATTAACGAGTCATTTGCCTTTTAATGGTAAAACACAAGCTCAAATGTTCCAGAAAATAAAGAAGGGTGAATATCATGATTCTCCTTTGAACTCATATGATGTTTCAAAAGAAGGTAGAGATTTTTTGAATTGCTGTCTTCAGGTAGACCCTAGCATGAGAATGACAGCGGATGAGGCTCTAAATCACCCATGGTTGGATGGAGTAGACGAGGATTCTCAACAATATAAAGCTACTAGTCTTTCTCAATCTCAATCCCAACAATCACGCAAAATAGATAATGGCATTTCTGTTAAATCAATGAGTAAAATAGATGAAGATATAATGCTTAGGCCTATTGATAGTGAGAAAAATAGGAAAGTAAAAAAGAATAAGTCTAATAATGGATTTAAAGTGCCTAAGAGGGTGATTCCTTTACCTCAATCACAACAACCAGCATCACAACCATATAACGATGAATATAAAAAGAAGCTACCACAGGAAAACAATGAATCAAGCCAGAAGAAGAGGGCCTTAGATCAACCATCACCAGGGCCTGATAAGAGACAGAAATATGCTAAGTTAGAAGAAGTGAAAGATATTGCTGATATACCTAATTTAATAAGCAATCCTCATGAAAGTAATAACTTGGACAATACTAATACCAACAATAGTGCATCTCCAACTTCCCAAAATGCCATACCACTGGATACATTTATCATCTTATCACCTTTACCTAACTCCATATTTAAGAATCCTATTTATATACGGCAAGGAATAAACCCATATGCTGTTGGTAGAAATGAAACATGTGATACATATATTAATGATGATCGTATGTCGAAAATTCATTGCTTATTTAACAAGAAAAGACATCCGGTTCTAGAAAAGTCTATTATAGAGAGTCCAGCTCATTGTTTAGATGATATCTGGCTTTTAGACTTCAGTACAAATTCATGCTTGGTGAATGGTGTTTTACTAGGTAAGGGAAGAAAAGTACAACTATATAATGGAGACACTCTTCAGTTCTTCAACGACGAGAGGTGTAATGAGCTGATGAGCTTCTCGGTGGATATTAGAGACAAAACTGGTCTCTTCAATGGCGGTGAAAGGTTGGAGAATATGGACAAAAAATTCGTTAGTATTTTACCACAGGATGGTGCTGATTTGAAGTTGAAGCCTCGTGCTGTTACTGAGAATTTGACTTCGAACTACATGCCAGCCAAAAATGCACTGGAGTCATATTATGGTGGTAATTTCAATTCACAGCTTCGACAACAACGTAAGGTCTTTGAGAATAATAAGAGTCCTCAAAAGAGTCAAAATTCTAAAAGAGCCAACCTAAAGGTTGGCCAAGTTCGTCCTGAGAACTCTTGGATAAGTTAACCATAAGCATAGTGTTAATTGCATAGATATTAATCATACAAAATAGAAGCATTACCATACAATTTGCAATATATTCATTAATGTCAATATATATATATTCATTAAAGTCAATATATTCATTAATAACAATATATTCATTAAAGTCAATTCATTATATTACTGGAACTCTACTCTACATTATATACCTGGCATTATTGGCTTTCACTATTGGCCCTTGAGCCTGCTTTTTTTTAGGGCTAATGTGAAACTCTTTCAAATCAATGTTATGATTCTCTTTCTCCAAATCCTGATCAAATGAACCTGGATATGCCATCTTAGGAGGTGAAATATGGGTACTTGATATATCGTGGGTGTTTGTATTATTGGAATCTAAAAGACGACGAATTTTCGTTGTTCTAGAAAGACTCTTGATGATGTGGTCCTTATCTTTAATTAATTCCTTAAGGTTGTATATTTCTTCTTCTTGGTCCTTTAGTATAGCTTCTGTCTGTTTACCTGATAATACACTATTTTCCGACTTTTCTTCACTTCTACCCAGAGAGCCTTCTGATTGAAATTTGGCTTGAAGCTGGCTTTCCAACCTCTCGGTATATAATTTGTATTCATTTACTTCATAGGTTATCTTCTTGTAAAAGTCTTCTAAATTAGACATCATCACCTGTTGCGATTGAGTATCTATTCCAATGCCTAATAAGTCGTTGAGAGCTTGATTCTTTAATATGATAGTTTCAGTCTTCTGTAAGTCTGTTAATCTTGTTAAGTGTTCTATCTTTTCATATAAGATCTTATTCTCTGATTCCAATTGAATAAGCTTGTTATCTTTGTCATTAGATTCTCCATGCGAAGCTGATAATGGTTGCAATGAATTATATCCTTTCATTTTCAACATTGCTAATTCGTTCTTTTGGTCATCAATGGTCTTTTGCATAGATTTTATCATAAGTAGAGTCTCTTCATCACTAACAGCCGTAATTTGGTTCTTTTGCACATTCATTACGATATCTTTGGCTCTGGCTGCGAATCTCAAAGTATTATATGTTTCTGTTATAAATTGCTGATTAGGATTATTCCCAATTGAGCCTAGATGAATCGTGCATAATATCAGCACTAATGAAGCTCCTGATAAGGCTGGCTGAAGAAGTCTGGTTAATTTAGAATCTCTGTATGGAATGTGTTCACATGCGGATTGAGAGTATGATGAATTCGAGAGTTTATTGATGACCGTAGATAACGCAAGAAGAGACTTATTAATAAAGGAACCTTCCTTACGTCTCTCTGCGCTGGAAGTAGCCTTTTCGGAACCTGCTAAATCACATAACGAAAGTACAGAATGCAGTTCTGATTGGTTATTCAAATCAATTGTCTTCAACTTAATCTGTAATATTGAATGAGATCTTGATGAACGAGCATTATATTCAGTTGCACTTGTCTTTCTATTATTATCACCTCTTTCGATTAATTGTAAGATTTGCTCTTTAGAGAATATGTCAGGAGATGAGATGCCCACCACTTTTGTTCCGAATTCGGGATCATCTCTTATTTTCAACTCAGTGGTATTTGTTATATTTAAAAGATCAATTATCTTTTCGTTGTAGATCTCTAAGTAGCTCATACTTAAGCAATATTGTTTCTCGGAGATATTTGATTCCAACTTGTTAAAAATATCATCAATGGCTAATCTAACAAACCCTGGGTCTCTATCACTCCCCTTTATGGAAAAAGTCTTACCAGAACCTGTCATACCATATGCAAATACAGTCCCATTATAATTATCATTCAAGAAACTCTGGACCATGTTAGAACAAGATTTATTGTAGACTTCCTTATTGGACAAATTACTATCAGCCGGGAAAACATTATCAAATTGGAAAGAGGTGGAATCTGCTTTATTGGTAATCACTCCGGAATAATCGTGTATACTCCACGGAGCATTATCTGAGTTATCAACTGAGTATGGATTTGGACGAATGGACACGGTAATAGAGCCGGTATAGGGCTCCATAGGCTTGCTGAAAGAAGGTGTGCTAGGTCTACTGCTATACATCCCTAACGACGACCCGGGTCTGGATCTTGTTGTTGGTGGTCCATTAGTGTGTCTGGGAGAAGCTGGTCTGAAGCCCCTAGACGATGGGGGTCTCCTTAAATCTGTTATACTTCCACGATGTTGCAATGTTTGCTGGGGAGTAGATACACCTCCAGCAGTTGTACCAATGGAAGATTTAGATCTCAAAGGGGTTCTCTGAATAGTCATATTATCTTCTAGTTAGTAAAGGAAATAAACTCCTAATTTTGTTATAAGCTAATTAAAAATAAATACCGATTAACTAAAAGATAGTTGATTGAAAATTTTGTTTACGTATTTCCCAATTAGGATAAATAATGAAATTGCCGCAAAATTTTACTCAGTGACGAAGACTAGAGACCATCAGTATATCTAAAACATTAAAGAGATAGCAATGGTTTTAAGGATATATACAAGGTAACTCTGTTGGATCCTTGCCATATGTAAACTTCCAGTGTTTGTATTTGAAGTTTAGACTGGTTGTTTCGTTCTCACAGCATCGTTTTGCCATAACGGCCGAACGCACATTGGTGTATTGGATGCAGAGAGAAACAAATCTAGAAATTGCTGGTGTTACGTCAAGGATAACTCCAAATTGCAGAAAGTCTCTTCTAATATCTTCTATGTTGACTTCATGAGAGAAATGAGTCCTTGGGTCAAGATAATGTCTTGATTGACATCGGTCTGTGACCACTCTGGAAAGAATAAGACATCTCCGGCAATTTATATCAATAGTAGAACTAATACTGGGGGACATTGCTAACCCTGGATGTAGTGATTCCTTTGGTGAACACCACTCAACCTTTAGCCTTGCGCCATGTACAATAAACATTCCGGTCCTAGTACCGTAGAGGTAAAATTGATGTGCCTGCAGAGGCGAAATGAAGTATAGTTCTAGTATCAACCTATTGTCCCTTATTGTCCAATCAGTCATCTCCAAAGGGCCACCTCGAACTTTATCTAGAATAGAAGTTATGCCAACACCACTAGGAATGTTCTTAATTGTCACTACCCGGAGCAGCAGATAATCAAGTGGCTTCTCCGAGGTAATCCTCGCAATATTTGATTCCGAACTATAATGTCTAATATTGCGTTCTGCTAATTTTCCTCTGCTTGATGGGGGCTGTTTTGACCTTCCACCAAGAGAGTTGGGAACATTTGGAAGAGCTTTCAGCAACAGTACTTCTTCAGGATGGCCTCTTTTTGTTCGATTAGATATAGTCTCAATTTTTCTGTAATTAGCATTTCTTCGACTGGCAGTATCAAGATTTCTTTGGGTTAATGTCTCAAGATTACTTCTCCTAAGCAGAAATTCTGACTGTGTAGAAGGTGGATTAATAACTGTGACTTTGGAAATAGCAGGGGAGTTCCATTTCCCAAGAGATTTAGTACATGCTCTTGCTAATTTTTTGAAGCCTTCAACTCTTGTCAAAGTGGAAGAATCTAGAATAATACTGCTAGCCCATTGTCTGACTAAGTACTGATCCCCTTGACGTGCTTCTTTTTGAATTTTGTTAGTCTTAGTCATGGTCAAGCTGTCTCTTTCCTTTAATTTCCTAAACATATTCCAAGCGATATTTTTAGCAAAGTTCTATAGCAATTAGAGTAAAATATCACTTTTAGGTGTGGATATATAAATATACATTTACTTAGTTAGTGATCTATTCTTCGCAACTCTGGGACACAAATCAATTCTGCGTTTGCGGCAATAGGAGATGCGTCAATAAGCATAACGCAATATCAAGCAATTATCGAGTCTCTCACTAGCCTAGCATTATATCTTAAATACATACACTAAGACTAATTGTTATACCATTAGTTTTAAATCTACTAACTAAATTTAATTAAACGAAAAAGATTCTTAGTGTGTGCAACACTTCTGTATACGATGAGATTTGGAGATGCGCAGAATAATTTTTTCCTGAAAAATTCTTAATAGTATTAGCCAAAGAAACTAATGAACAGTTTTAGACAATAACTAGTAAATTTTACAAAGAAATTAATTTCTAAACCACTTATATTTAAGTCAATCATGGAAGATTTAAATTCTAAAAAGAGAGTTATCGAAAGTGGTGCTTTAGATGCGTCTAAAAGACTCAAGAGTGAGCAAGCGGAAAGAGCCCAAAAAGTGGTACAAGAAGCAGATGTGGGTATTACACAATATATCAATGAAGCTAATCGCTCAGATGGGGGATTTTATGGCTACATTAAGCAGCGTTATTCTGATTTCCTTGTGAACGAAATTGATATGAATGGAAATGTCGTTCATTTGACTGACGATGGTATCGATCTTGGTAAGAGTAAGAAGGAGAAAAGAATGGAGAAAAGGAAGCAAGAAAGAGAAGAGCTTCAAAATAAAACTCAAGAAGAAATAGATTCCATAAAAGAAGCAAAAAGAGAAGAAGAAGAGAAGAAACCAAAGTATGAGCTTACGGAGGAGAATCGTGCCAAACTTCTTGAATTCATTACTGAAGAAGAATTAGGCCAAATAGAGGAATTATTCACTACTGGTAATAACATGGAAACCAAGACTAAATTTGATGATAAGCAGAAACGTGGTCAATTACATCAGCTCTTGCGTGTAGCATTTGATAGTAAGCTTGAAACTTTAACATCTGAAGAAAATACGTTTAAAGTAGCAATTGCCAAAAATGATAGTCAAAGCCGTAGACGTAAGAATCCCCAAGAGAGTATAAATCATGTTGATGAAAATGGAGTCGTCAATTATGGACTTGGTCCATACAAACATTTCTTGCATTTCACCGTATATAAAGAGAATAGAGAAACCATGGAGGTTGCTTCTACAATCTCAAAGTTCTTACGTATTCCTTCTAAATCAATTAGATATGCGGGAACTAAAGATAGACGTGGCGTTACTTGCCAAAGATTTTGCATCCACAGAGGAAAAGTCGCTAGAGTTACGTCATTAAACAAAGGATTGAAAAATGCCGTTCTTGGTGGATTTGCTTACGAAGATTATTCATTGGGATTGGGTAACTTAAAGGGTAACGAATTCGTCATTACAATCAGAGATATAAAGTCATTTAATGAAAATGATGATGTTGAAAAAGTGATTGAAACTTGTTTTAATTCTTTGAAAGATAAAGGGTTTATTAACTACTACGGAATGCAAAGATTTGGAACCTTTTCTATCTCCACTCACGAGTTAGGTGTATATATTTTAAAGGAAGATTGGAAGGGTGCTGCTGAGTTAATTCTTTCAGAACAAGAAATAGTAGCTCCAGGCTCAGTTGATGCAAGACAAATTTGGGCTGAAACTAAGAACCCATCATTAGCATTGAAGAAGTTACCTCGTCGTTTCACTGCAGAGCACTCCATTCTTAGTACTTTGGAAAATGAACCTTTGGACGAAAATGAGGAGTATTCTAAAAACTCATATTTCAAGAGTATTATGTCCATTCCTAGGAACTTAAGAATCATGTATGCTCATGCTTACCAATCGTATATTTGGAATTTAGTTGCTTCCAAGAGATTCGAAATGTTTGGCTTAGAAGTACAAGAAGGTGATTTGGTTTTAATTGATGCTCAAGCTGAAGCCGAGGCAGCTAAGGCTGAAGAAGATGACGATTTTGAAGAGGACGTAGCTACCAATAAATTCGTCAGAGCAAGAGCTTTAACTAAAGAAGATGTCGAGAGCGGAAAATACTCCATTTATGACGTTGTTTTGCCGACTCCAGGTTTCGATATCATCTATCCAAGTAACGAAAAGTTAAAGCAAGTATATATTGATGCTATGGCTAAAGATGGGTTGGATCCTGATAAGATGGGCAGAAGAGTAAGAGAATTCTCTCTTGCCGGTTCCTACAGACAGCTCATGGGCAGACCAGAAAACTTATCGTATGAAATTGTCAAATATGAAGACGAAGATCAACCTCTTGTTAGAACTGACTTGGAACTTCTTCAATTGAAAAAAGAGGGCCAGGAAAACCCATCCCAAAGTATCCAATCTGACTCCCCTAACGCAAACAAAAAAGCGGTAATTTTAAAGATGCAACTCGGTACAAGCTCCTATGCCACAATGGCTTTAAGAGAGTTCATGAAGGCCGATACTGCTAGATTAAGTAGCACGTTTAGACCTGATAATTGAAAAAAAAAAAAAAAATGTCGTTTGATATCTCGGTCACGTGATTTTTCACTTCTCCATTATCAATATTCGGGAATGTAGCAGCTAAACATAAATAACCCTTACATAGTAATTACATATTATAATAGGAAAATGTCACTGAAAATTCCTTCTGTTATCTCTCCACAGGGATTTAGGGCTCTTTTAACAAGTTCAAAGCCTCTGAGTCGCGTGATACCATTGGATGCTACGTGGTACATGCCTAATAACCCCAAGAATGGTAAAGAAGAATTCTTGAATGAATCCCGTATAGAAGACGCAGCATTCTTTGATGTGGATGCAATTTCAATGCCCGGGTCCAAATACCCACATATGCTTCCTCCTTACGATCTCTTTAACAAGGCAATGGGAAATATCGGTATAAAACCATCAGATAAGGTAGTTGTTTATGATAAATCGGGCATTTTTTCCAGTCCTAGAGTAGCTTGGACGTTGCTGCTTTATGGCCATAAACATGTGTATTTGTTGGACAATTACCTCTACTACAAAAAGTACGACTATCCACTCGATTCCACTAAAACCACTTCGCTTGCTACTAGAGGCCGGGAACCTGAAGAATATCAATCGATCTCGGAAGAACAATTCAAGAAGAATTATGCTGAACAAGTAATTGAATTTGAAGAACTCTTAGAGTTGGTTAAATCTGGAAAATTGGCACAAGAATATCTTGCATTCGATGCCCGTTCTAATGATCGTTTCACAGGTGAGGCTCCAGAACCAAGGCCAGAATTAAGCTCAGGACATGTTCCTTCTTCATTATCTCTACCATTCCCTAAAGTCTTAAATGCCGATTCCAAAACATTCAAAACCAAAGAGCAATTGTTGTCTTTATTCCAAGAAGAATTTGGCGTGGATCTTTCAAATCCTGATTTAAATGGTAAAAAGGGTATTATCGTTATGTGTGGAAGTGGAGTCACGGCAGTTATCTTAAAGACTGCCATCGAAATTGCCCAGCCAAATGTGCCAATTCGTGTCTATGATGGTAGCTGGACAGAATGGGCTCAAAGAGCTCCAAAAGAGTATATTCAAAAAGATTGTTAAGTACTTGATTTTATTACTTATAGATCTATAGTAAATTTACATATTCATTACATCATATCAGCTCCATAATTTAACAGTGTTATCAACTGCCCCACTGACAAATAAACATTTCATTTTAGTTTCTATGCATTTCATTACTTCTTTTTGGAAATCCTTATCTTTATCAATCTTAGCGATTTGATCACGAACTTGCTTCTTGTTGAACTTTGCAAAATCAACTTCACTTATAAACCCTTCATGCGATTTCAATGTTTTCACACACTTCACCTTCCCAACTGATTTCAATCCACTTAAATCCCACACCTTTATGGTTTTGTCATCACTGCCTGAAAATATAAACCGGCCATTTGGATGCACTTTTAGCGTCTTTACCCACGAGACATGCCCTAATAAATCTGCTATAAGCCAGCCTTGTGAGTTATTATACTGTGATGGTAACGGAGATCGATGAGGACGTAATACTGGAGGAGGTAAAAGCCATAATTTTATAGTATTATCTCTGGAACATGAAACACAGTATTTGTAACCAAGAACTTCAGAATATATAGGATTAGAAATTAGATCCTGAGGGATATCGGGAAAAAGAGCTTCATTTTCTAATAAATATTTATCAATGTAGCTATTGGAAAGCATTGGGAGAAACAGAACACTCTCAATGACATGACTATGACCTAATAAAAGAGCTAATCCAGTTTCTGAATCAACATGTGAGAGTCGAATAGATTGATCATTAGAACATGTTACCATGAAGTCTCCAAGACTATTTGATTTTTTGATATCTTGAAGCATCAAATTAGAATTTACACTGATCACATCCAAGTCTCTAACCCAGTCACTATGACCCACAAAACTCTTCAAACAGTGGCCGTTTGTTAAATCCCATACTTTAACAGTCTTATCTCTAGATACTGAATAAAGAATACTTGAATTGGATTCGGAAAATGCTATAGATGAAACAGTGTGATCATGACCTGATAATGTTCGTATTTGCTTATAACTTCCCCCATCCCATATCTTAATAGAGAGATCAGCAGAGCTGGATGCTAAAATGTATTTAGGCTGACTGTTGTCGCTATTGGTGATATCTATGGGTATTTCTGACCATTTTATCATATTTACAGCTCTAGTATGTGCTTTTATTATTCTATCTGGAATAAGATTCTCGTCATTACTCAAATTCCATATTATTATTGATCCATCAGAACATCCACACATTATTGTAGGAAGAGCGGGATGGATGGCTACTGTGTGGACTAATTGTGTCGTTTGTGTAGTGTATGTCTTACTACAACTGTTAGGAATCCAATTGATCTTATCTTTGCTAGTATATGTGTTTCCGCCGTTGTTTGGATATTGTGAATCCATAGCACTTCTTAGATTCCCTATTTCTGCTTCCAAATCGAT
This sequence comes from Schwanniomyces polymorphus var. africanus, assembly GCA_030563145.1. Classification (NCBI taxonomy): domain Eukaryota; kingdom Fungi; phylum Ascomycota; class Pichiomycetes; order Serinales; family Debaryomycetaceae; genus Schwanniomyces; species Schwanniomyces polymorphus. The sequence goes on from JAKUBG010000067.1 coordinate 25,376, forward strand.
AATTTTCTTCTGGAGCCTTAAAACAGTAGACCATTTCTTTTCTAGATAATTAGGGATGATTCCTTCACTTATAGAGTCTTCAGAGACTTCTAGGATCTCAGTAAGCTTCTTTAGAGTACTATCATTTTCCTCCGACAACAATGGCGATAAATACTGTATTACGGCCTTATTTAATTCGCCCTGTTGTCTCTCAGTTAATATTTGAGATCCAGACATTTGTCTATTGACTTTAATATCTTAACTATAGTACCTATTTATATATTTTTTGCACTGTTATGACGAGTATTGAGACTAGATTGTTCACTAACATTAGATTTTGATAATCGCATTTGTGTAGTTTCATGAGATTCGCCTAGTGGAGCGAATTATTATAATCTACACGAATTGGAAAATTATACAGAGTTATTTATATGGGGGTTATATACTGCTAGTGTAGACCTATTTTGACCCTTTTAAAGCAGCAAAACGGGCTTTCAATGCGTTGAAATCGTCAAGTTCTTGCTTACCTTTTGGCTTAGACTCTATATTTGATGTTTTTTCAGTAGAAACTCCAGACTCTACGGCAATTGGTTCTTCTAAGTTCTTAACTCCAACTCCACCACTAGGATTTTCATCATCATCGTCTTGGCTGTTATTTTCAGCTTCTTTCTCCGCGAGCTCGAATTCTGCTAATCCACTATATGGAGCATTGTATGTCTTCGCTATTTCACATAGATATAAGTTGACTAGTGTTTCTGATGGAGGGTTTACTAAACATCTCTTTGTAATCTTTTCTGGAACTGTATTTTGGGAATTTTCCACTGCTGAAGCTAAGAATTCCTGGCCAAACTTGTAGACTAAGATATCTCTTATTCCTGTTAATTCCTTGAGTTCTGTGTGGGGTGCAGCGTAAACAATCGAATGTGTAGCTTCTACCAAACTTGGATCAATGGTGCTTCTATTAGTATCCAAAAGTATAGTGATTCTAGCCAATAAGAGTTCACAATATAACTCTAGATATTCCAATAATTCAATGTATATATCGTCTCTAATGATGTTTTCTACCCTTATTTGAGCACTAGATTCCTTGCCTTGATGTAATAAGTCTGCTAATTGTCTACGTTGCTGTTTTGTCATTGCTGACTTCTTATCTTGGATGAATTTCAATTTGCTGATAGCCATTTTCAACGAAGTTTTTAACCTCAATGGGTTCAAATGTGGAGGAGGAGGATGCACTGGCATTGTTATTTATGATGATTTCTTTGTCTGTGTTAATTATCTTATCTATCTAAGATTTGTTCAATATTGGGGGATAATCAAAATTTGGGGGATAATTTTTTAAATCCTCACTAAATCGCACTAAGGAGTCAAGTAGATCGTGATAATAGAATGCATTAAAATTAAAAATTATATAAACGGTGATAATTTACAATACATAGTAATACTCCGCTATTTAGAATAAACTCATTCTTCGTTAGAAAGTACCAAGGTATGCTCATGGTGTGGGCTACCTTTGACTACAATTTCAGCGTCGTCGTCTTCAACGTCCAATTCCATTTTATCAGAAGTTTTAGATACCTTTGCAGTAGTACAACATTTAATTTCACGAATCCATTCGTCATTCATGATTTCTTCCATGGTGGCTCTCTTTCGAGGATCCACATTAAGCATCTTATGGATGATCGGTCTAGCAGCATGAGGCAATAACCTCATTAATCTATATGGACCATGAATTTGTTTATGTGATGATTTCTTTTTACTTGCTGCATCGGCATCAGTACTGCTTGGAGGTTCTTCTTCTGCCATAGATTGCTTTTTGCGATCGTTGTATTTCTCCTTCATTTCATTCTTTTTGACTTCATATTCTTCCAATTTAGCATCAATGTATTTCAATTGGGTCATTATATCTTGAACCTGTTCTTCAGATAAAATTTCCACAGGTTTTTCTTTCTTAGGTTCTTCGTGTTCATCCTGGGATTTTTCACTATTATGGATATCTTGTTCGCCTTCGGTGATAGACTTTTTTCTCTTATTCAGTCTAACAATAAGATTCTTTAATTTTCTTTGCTGTAATAATAACTTGTGACAATCATTGCTCATGTAATAATCATGCCAGCTGTCATCTTCCATACAAAATAAATTGAAACTATTATCTTTCTCCGGGTTTGGTATTTTCCATGGAAATCTCTTCAAGGTCATACAACAATATATTATTGCAATAGACCACAAATCAACTGGCTGAGGATTATACGAATTAGAACTCTTCAAAACTTCTGGAGCCAAATATGGATCAGATCCTACCACCCCATGAGAAAAATTAATATGGTCCTTTGCACCGTAATCATAAGGATATTTGAATATAACTGCACTACCAAAATCAATGATTTTTAAAATACCATCATTGGTTAATACACAGTTATCAAGTTTTAAATCTCTGTGTGCTAAACCAAGATCATGTAAATATTTAACACCCTCTAGTATTTGTTTCAAACAGCAATTTACTTCTGCTCTTGACATTTCACCACTCATAACTACAGCAAAAAAATCTATTGGTGCATATTCCATAATTTCAAAGTATCTGTTATTTTCGTGAATTATATCAATTGTCTTAATGATATTAGGATGTTTTAAAGTTGATCCAATACAATATTCGGCCGTGCACTTTCGCGTATATTCCTTTAAAGATTCAGTATTCCTTCTAGGTCTGAATTCTTTAACTGCAAACGTTTTTGAATCAGATGGTCTGGTTATTAATCTAACTGAACCACCAGCACCGCTACCTAACTCCTTTCCTAATTTACCATATTTCTTCACTAATGGAGAATTATCATCGGTAAAAGGATCCTTCAGTGAATTATTGGTATGTGATGCATTATGAAGTAATTGGGATGAAGTTTGATTTATTAAATTTGCTAATGACGTTGAAGATTGGTCCTTGTGAGGATTATTATGTCCAACGGCAGTAGTTCCATTTGCTGCAATTGCTGGGGGCGAATGCAAGTTACTCTGATAATGCTGCTCATGCTTCTTAGTAGTGGAATTTTTCTTGCTTGCTTTAAAAAATCTTTTCAACTCTACCATAGAATTTGACTTCATAAAATTGTGTGATTCTTCCTTAGCTGAAGAATGTGATTGAGTGAGCTTGGCTGAATGCATCGATTGGTTTCCATGAGGTGACTGATGTGGTGAATGGTGATCAGAAGAATTAGTCATTGTAGGTGACATAAACGATTCGTTTGACTCGTGTTTTCCCACATTGAAACCTAAAAACTTTTTATGAGAAGTAGAAGGGCTGAGTTCCTCTTCACCGTTTGTCCCTTTAAAGTGGGAGAAAATCTTGAGCTTATGTTTATCAGGCATTATTTTGATTGATTTAAATCCCTACTCTTCTATTTCTTTTCTTAATTAGGATTATCACAGTATGTTTAACAAATGTGACTCAGGATCTGTATTTCTAGCTATTTCGCTTGTAGCTAATCTAATTACTGTTTAGTATCCCTGTTTCACTTATATTTCGGTTTTTAAATATTATAATATGTTATTTCCCTTAATATATCAATTACCATCCAATATTCTATGTTATTCTTCAAAAGTCCATCAAGCAAACGATTCCCTATCACACAAAGAGATTAAATGTTCTTTAACTATATACTTGTGGACATACAACTACTATAATGTTAGTCTTTCACCACCGAAGAGCCCGCAATTGAAATCATTTTAATTGGAGATACTCCTTCCTGTATATAACTAAGTCGTGTGATTATCGTAGGAACCTCATGTTGCACTTAATCTAGGAAGGTAAGGTGACAACATTAATTGTCAGATGTTTTGGCTGTTATATAGCAGACTATATTATGAGTTGATTTATGTAGCAATCAGAATCCCATGATGTAAATTTTGCAAAAGCTTCAGGATTTCCTCTTTTTTCTATTAGAATTTTAATTGCTATTTGTAAATTAGAGACGTTTCTTCCTACTAAGTCACGTATTATTAAATTTGACGTGAATATATTTTTCTAAAATGTACTCGGGATGTGTGGTGGGATATCCGTAATAGTATATTTAGAAACAGGATTAAGCGGGGTTTATATTGGACTTTCTAAATTAAGTGTTATGTTTAACGGATACGACAGGATACGATTGAAAGCGCTCTATTAAATTAAATACGAAATGGGCCCTATCCATACTTGCTGAAAATTTCCTTTCATAGCTCATGAATGAGCTGCTCCTAAATCCAACAGTTTCATTGAGCAGACCAACTGGATGATTGTATAGGCATGATAGACTATTTTCAACTTGTAAGTGGTTTGTTACCAGTTCAGTTTCTCTTTGTTTTGGTCTTTGTGTAACATCTGTCAGAATTTACCTTACTTTATGTTGTTATTTTATCTGTGTAAGTAATACTTCCATAATATGATTACGGTCATCCATATAAAGAATTGTGTATTTCATTATGGGTAATTTTAACACATTGGCGAAGTATAAAAGAGTAGCAAATACGAGGATAATATTCCTAATACACTTAAAGAATAGAATAGTAAGCATAGTTATCATTTAAGTTAAAATATAAAAAGATATCATCTCTTATCAGTTACCTCAAATAGAAGTGAATAGAATTATACTTTATACTAGTTAGAACTTAGCAAATAAGCCTACTCTTGCTGATTTTTTAAAACTACTTATATACGGTACGACTATATACAATAAGATATCACTTGATCTTTCGATATCAAGTCTTCATACCATTCAAATTTGATCATACTACTAACCCAACTAGCATATGGATACACTAACTAAAATAGTATCTATTATTAGAATCAGTCACATCTGACTTTAATTACCTCTCTAAATGAGCTTTTTTCTCTTTAATATATATCCATGCTCTTACTCCTATATTCTATAAATTATACTATCCATTTTTATTTTAAACATAACTGTAAATTTTCAGAATTATGCTTACGAAGTCTCCTAAAGCTATCAATAGATAATTGGATATATTCTTCACTATTGGAGGAGTTAAATTACTATTTTCTGTTCGAAAGCTGTGGAAGCCCCTGATTATATATGGCACCAAATAAGTCATACAGGGTATTAAATAAGAACCTATATTGCTTCTATTTCGAAGTAAGTAATATTATGAATCTTTCTATTTAGTTACACAAGTTATAAAATATTACAGAATATGAGAAAAATTGGAAAAAAATGTAAAATAGAAGAAAACCATACCAAATAAATAAACTTAAAAACTTCCAGTTTTTACACCAAGAGAAAGTAATAGCATCATTCTCGAAATAGTCTAAGTAAAATATTCTCAAGGAAATAAAATCACCACCTAGACTTATTACATGACTTTAATTAAGGAGAAAAGGTATATTTTTAGATGCTCAAATATAAGGTGCCAAGATATGTTAATTTTTTGAGTTTCAGATGCGCAAAAATACCAATAATAATATTTAAGGTACTACTCTACATACTCAACCTATACTATCTAAATTCGTATTGTATAACAAAATATAATTAATATACTAATATTTTGGCTGCTTCCCTGATTACGGCTGCGAATTAAATTTAGCATTGTTGGTGTCCGGTATATAATCAGGACTGTATATAATTAATTCTTTATTATATAAGGGAATTGTTATCTTTATTGTAGCACTAACTATTGGGTTATATATC
>JAKUBG010000068.1:0-29152 GCA_030563145.1 Schwanniomyces polymorphus var. africanus
CCCCACCGAGAATTATTGCATCCTAAAAGAAAATCTGATCACATAAATATGCAACAATTTAGCATTTTTTTAAAATATTATTGAAGTTTATATCTGTCTAAGTATCTGTTTCATTTATGACTATTGAAGATCTTTCATCTCCAGTTTTATCCATCGTTTATAAGGATGTTGGGAGTTTACCAACTCAATACCCCGATCTCTCCACTCCTATTTTAGATCTACTTTCTTTAAGAGGAAAAGCTGCTGTTATCACTGGTGGTGCAAGGGGTATTGGATACACTATTTCTGAAGGATACTGTCAAGCTAATCTTTCTAAATTGGTTATAATTAATTATTCAGATATAACTACATTTATTTAGAATCTTCAAGAAAAATATCCGAAGACTGAAATTGTTTATTACTGCTGTGATGTAAGTGCAGAACAAGTTCAGGATGTTATTGATTCAATTGTCGAGAAATTTTCAGTGGTGGATATTTTTGTTGCTAACGCAGGCATAGCTTGGACTTCAGGAGCAATTTGTGATCAACCAACCGATGACGAGTGGCATAATGTATTCAATGTAGACGTTAACGATGTCTACCATTGTGCAAAAAATATAGGAAGGGTATTTAAAAATCAAGGAAAGGGTTCATTAATTATTACTGCATCAATGTCTGCTCATATTGTTAATGTTCCTAATTTTCAATCTCCTTATAATGCAGCAAAAGCTGCAGTTTTACATTTAGGTAAATCATTAGCTGTTGAATGGGCTGCATTTGCTAGAGTGAATACAATTTCTCCAGGTTATATTGATTCAGGTTTGTCAGACTTTGTCCCGATTGAGCAAATGAATACTTGGTATAAATTGACCCCAAAGGGAAGACAAGGCCATCCAAAAGAATTAGTTGGAGCTTATTTATACTTAGCAAGTGATGCATCTTCTTTTACCACAGGATCTGATATTAAAGTTGATGGTGGCTACTGCTCAGTATAAGCTAATAAATTTCATTCGTGTATATTAGGCTAATTAATAGAAAAGCGGGTAGTTTCACTTCGTATTTTACGTAGAGGTGCTTATGGTGTAAAAATGATTCTATAAGTTTGTGTCGTTTTCTTTATGGAATAGATTTTTATTAGTTATGCGTTGCTCTTCCTAGAATTTTCTCAATAGTTCAATATATTCAATTCTTAGTAATAATAGCTGATATTTTTTTAACGCTGTAGAATTCTTCTAGGTTAATCCAGCCACGAATTTCAAGAATATGGTACAAAATTATCCGTGGAGCAACTATGGTACCCCGCAGAAACGTTACAGCTACTAAATGCAGTCTACAATGCCAATAGTAATTTGCTATCATAAATACTTACTTTAAATATTGAAAAATTTCTCGATTATAAAGCTGAAAAATACTATCTATACTACCCCACTATTCAGTTTTAGAACAGCTTTGAAATGAAACTGTTAACTCACTATATTATTATTGACATAATGCTTGAAGTTACTTTTTTTACAGCTTTTCTACAATTTTGGATTCTCCGCATAATTTATCGCCTTAACCTCGTTAAAAATATTTAGTTTCGCTTAATTTTCCGGCAAAGTATTGTGAGCCCCTACTTCAAAAGGTTGCGTAAAATCTCTTTTTGATCAAAATACGGCAGCATGTTACCATTACAATTGGGGAACCCTTCTTGATTCTCCTTCCTCCTATAGCCATATTTATTGAATTATTATGGAATATTTATGCTAAAGAGATTACAACAAGGAGTTCCATATTACTTAAGTCTATAATGTATGATGCTTGAAAAGAAAGTACAATAATGCATATTTAAAATTTCTTCTAAGGCAACTGCATGTAGAAAAAGATAGATATACGCACTTCAAATATAATATTAGATAACCCTAAAAAATTCTAATATTGGCTTCTTAATATTAAAATTATATATAACATTAAGTTGACATCATAACTATCCAAAGTAAATTTACCAATTTTAATCAAAGCTTAATATAAATTGACTTGATTATATATACTGGAAATAATAGTAACTTCTGACATAGGTCGAAAATTAACGCATATCTCGACAAAATCTTGCATAAATTATTTTTATAGTAAAGCATTACGCACTTCTCCTTGCCCCAACTACCCCACCTAATTAAGTTAATAACGCTGTTCTTTCTTTTTTTTTTTATTATATAAATACAGGAGGCGATTAAATAAATTGAAGTTTTTCTTTTCTAAAAAGTTAATATAGAAATGTCTAGTCAATTTGTTGAAGATATCGAAAAGCCTGGTGATAAGAATATTGTCACAAAGCCATCGAAAAAAGAGGATTCTTCTGTATTAGGAGTGGATGATTATATTTCAAAATTTTTAGAGTTGTCAAATGATGCAAAGTAAAGCGAGAGCCAGGAAAAAAGTATGTCTTTAAAGGAAGGCTTAACTACATTTCCAGAAGCAGCTCTATGGTCTATCATATTATCCACAGCCATTATTATGGAAGGATACGATACTAATTTGTTGAATTCATTATATGCTTTTCCTGCATTTGCTGAAAGATATAGTAAATATTATGAAGACCAAGACGACTATGAAATACCAGCAAGATGGCAAACTGTTTTATCTATGTGTGTGTAAGTTGGTGAAATTCTTGATTTATTTGCAGCAGGTATAATTGCAGATAGAATTGGATATAGGTACACTTTAATTGGATCTTTGTTTTTAGTTGCGTGCTTTATCTTTATCGTCTTCTTTTGCAAATAGTCTTGGTATGCTAGCTGCTGGAGAGTTGTTGTTAGGTTTACCATGGGGTGTATTTCAAACCTTAGCTGTTACTTATGCATCAGAAGTATGCCCACTAGTTTTAAGAATATATTTGACTACATATATTAATATGTGTTGGGTTTTTGGACAATTAATTTCTTCGGGTGTTCTTAAGGGATTGTCAGGACATACAGAATCTTATGCTTATAAGATTCCATTTGCAATTCAATGGATATGGCCCATTCCAATTGCAATTGGGATATATTTTGCACCAGAATCTCCTTGGTGGCTAGTTAGGAAGGGAAAAAATAATGAGGCCAATAAATCATTGAAGAGACTTATGACTGAAGGTCCAAATCTTCCTAATAAATCTATAGTCGCTGATGCAATGGTAAAGAAAATGGGAATAACAATTGAGGCTGAAAATGCTAAGACAAAAAATGTCAGTTATTTTGATTGCTTTAAAGGTGTTAATTTAAGGAGGACTAGAATTACTATAATAGCTTGGACAATTCAAAACTGCACTGGTACTTCATTGATGAGTTATTCAACGTACTTCTATGAACAAGCTGGATTAGACACGAGCAATGCATTCACGTTTAGTATTATACAATATGTCTCTGGTATTGTCGGCACTCTTGGTTCTTGGTTCCTTTCCCAGAAATTTGGTAGATTTGATATCTTTTTTGGGGGTTTATGTGCTAATTTCTGTGTTTTGATGGATGTTGGTGGACTTGGCTGTTTAACCTCTTCTGGGGCAGCATGGGGTGCTGGTTCAATGTTGTTGGTGTTCACATTTGTTTACGATTTAACAGTTGGGCCAATTTGTTACTGTTTAGTGACTGAAATACCATCGACAATTTTGAGAGCTAAAACTCTAGTGCTTGCTAGAAAATGTGTATAATATTGCAGGAATAATTGTTTCTATAGTCACTCCGTATATGCTCAATCCAACTGCGTGGAACTGGGGAGCTAAGACAGGATTCTTATGGAGTGGATTAGCACTTTTGGCAGCTATTTGGGCATGGTTTGAATTACCAGAAACAAAGGGTAAAAGACTTTCACAGAATTGGATGCTTTATTTACAGAAAAATTTAAACCGAGGAAATTTAGGAAAGCTGAAGTTGACGCATTTGATGTAGGTAGAATGATGGAAGAACTTGGTGAAGAAGGAATAAGACAGTTTGTAGACGAGAAGGATAAAGAGGATGAGTTGGATATATAAGATCCGTAAATATTTTTAATGATTTAATTGTATTTATAGTTTAATTTATCTATTTGAAATAATGTTATAGAATCCCAGAGGTACAACGTAGGTTAAATATTCTTTATAAATTTAATAAATGCCACATTCTAACCCTAACATAATACTTTTGCTTTTGGATATCAAGCAAATAAAAATATGCCAATTTCTATTTATACTAGTAGAAATTATGTCAACTCGGTAACCAGGAGCTACTCTTAATATCAACAAGCCTTTTGATTTTATGGTCAAAGTATTTTGCGTCTTATACGCTATTTTCAAGTAAAAATACTATGGATTACTATGAGATAAGGCGTTGGAAAGTCTAGTTAAGTTCCTTGATCTGGCACATTAAGAACCATAAGGGCTCTTGTTAGTATTTACTTTTTCAGTAAGGCTTGATATTCAACTTGGATTATCCCATAATATGACTCTCTAAAATATGAATGTGATGTACAACCAACTCGTTGACAATTTTCTGAATCAAAAGTTTCACGACTAAGATATGCATCTAATAGGCCATCCAAAGTGGATCTTAAATTAAGAAGATAATCCCATCTTATGCAATTCATGAAAGAAAATATTCCTTTAACTATAAATGGAATAAATTTCGTATATATGATCTAATTTAATTTAGTAATATTACATTTATGTAGTTACTCAATAAGGCAAATACATTACCTCGCAGAAGGGATATCTAGAGATTAAGAAAATTATGCGCAAAAAAAATAATATTGATCAAATTATCAAGTATTCTCCAACTTTTTTAAGAAATTATTTTAGTACTTACATTGTTAGACTTCTTAAATTATTTTTTTCTGTTTAATGGATACAACATAGTACATTTTGTATATTGTAGATCGCTCAATTAAATTAAACTAGGCTATATGCACGAAATGGGTCCTATTTATACTTGATGAAAATTTCCTTCCATACACTGCATCCGATGAGCTTCTCATAATTCGGCAGTCTCATTGGGCAGTCTCATTGGGCTATTTTCAACTGTTAGGTAGATCGTTACTAGCTCAGTTACACTTTGGTAGGTGAGGTGACAAACCTCGGGTTGTATAATGTCGTAATAACATCACGTGAACTCTAGTCGGATATCAGGCCTTTACTGGATCACCAACAATATTATCGCGGAGATTTTTCCTCAGCAATCTCCAATATTTGTTAGACAAAAACACTAATAAATACAATTTCTACTACTTCTACTTGAACATTTGGTTTTAAAAATAAGAGAATTTGTTAATAATTTAGATATGTTTATATTTTCATGAAATTATACTATAATTAATTTTAGGATCAAACAACTCCATTTTATTTTTTCTTATTGACATATTCCCAATCACACCAATTTTCATGGCCTAATTAAGCAAGAAGAGACAGAAAATCAGTATTAAATTCCTTCCTGTGCTAAAATTAATAATTAAAAAAGTTATAGAACGTCACAATATTATGAAAATTATACCTAAGTTGAAACAAGAGTTTATCTCAGAGCTCTCAAAAGACATTTAAGAAATTCACTTCATGATAATGATAAGTTGATATCAATAATTCATTAAGTTTATCCTAGAAAAAAGGGCCCAATAAACCGAAGGAACGGGCCTAACTCCTGATATGATTTGGATCCATATTTAGAAGAAATTTATGACACTAATGCTTAATCAAATTTTTCTCTCTTTCCAATACTCGTAAAGTTGAGTTTGTTATCCAATGAAATTTAAGCCCTTATTTCAAAAGCATTTAATGGCAGGCAAGTATTTTACTTATCCCAATTTAGCTATAATTCTTTCCGTCGTAAACGTTTGATTGAACAATATTATTAAAATTATATTTGAACCATTTATGAATTTAAGTCATATGAGAACGGTGTTTATCTTTTCTAATAAATGATCAATAACTTTGCGAAGCCATACAAAAACGCCTATATATATGTATTGATTTCTACCGATTCAGTAATATCCTATTTTAATCTCATTATTTATCTATCAGATTGTATAATCTCCTTGTCAATATGAAGTAATTCCTTCAAGTGTCATTTTAGATAACATTATTCACTAAAATATATTTTAACTATCCTTAACTTGGTCTATGAGCATAAACACACTTACCTCTAATTCTAATAGATAATACAATCAGAGACAAAGAAAATAAAGCTTAGGTTGCTATTTTGGTCAATTAGATGAAAGAAACTTGAAAACATTTTAATTCTGATGTCTACAATAGTAAAACAAAAGCTAAGCTATTCGGTTTACTTTGTTGTTAGCACAAACCACATTTTTTTTTCCTTCGAAGAATTTACAAATGCAAATCCTCTATGATGATTAATCTAGTATTTGAAATCTAATAATTACATTATTAGTAAATGAATCACTTCAGTATAATAAAACTTATTAGGTCAAAAATATATTAGAAACTCTAGACCATCTTTTAGATTTCAGAAGAAACTAAAAGTAAATAATTAATGCCTCTAAGATTTCAAGCACTTTATTCTTCAGTGGAGAAATAAATCATATTTTTTTTAAGAGCCTTATGCCAAAAAAAAAAATCTAAAGATCAAAAGTATAGGAGCCTAAGTCTTTTCTCATAATAATTAAGATAGTTGTATTATTTCGTAATGACTTGAAATACGGATGGAAAAAAAAAGCAATTTTGTGAAACGAAGTTCTAATTGATCTTTATCAAGAGAGCTCATAATATCACCTACCTCTTTATTTATCGTGAAGCTGGTATTTAAACTTATTATGGACTTAGATTCAATTTCCCTAAATCCTTTCACAGCGCTTTTATTTGGTAAAGATAAGTGTTACAAAATTGGCCATAATCAGATAAGTATGTTAAGTTACTTTATCTATTGAGTCTTTTTTCTTAACTTTCTAAACTGAGACTTTGCTAGGATGTTCTCAACATTTAACCATTAATAACAGATCATACCACAATTAAATACTAATTTAGGTTATTCTAAAAGTTGGAACTTATAAATTCATTAACTCTCTTGTTAATTAATAACAATTACAATTTACATTATGTATGCTGATAAATGGAGTTATGTTATATTTAGACTCAGACAAATCCAACTTAAAAAATTTCATAAAATAATTAATATTTTTTAATTAAAGAATTGTTCAAAGATAATACTCGTTATTTTAATATATTTCACAACTTACTAGGTACAACAAGTAGGGTTTTGCCTTGTAAATTAATTCGAGTCCCATCGGAACAATAAAGCATATTTGTTTCGGAATCCCTTCCGGAATTTGCCTAAAGGGGAATCTCTAGTGGAACAATTCAATTTTTTCGGAAGGAAGTACAGAGATGGTATCTAATCTTCTCAAAAAATTACTATTGATCAATGCCTCACCAACACGATTATTTGTATTTAAAGAGGAAGGAAATCTTATTAAATTTTTGATTTTAATAGTAATAACCAATTGCATAAATATGAACTTTCAAAGAGCTGTGATTAGAATACAACAGAGAAATATTAATACTCCATCAATTTCCCGAATCAACAATACGATAAATTCAATGTATAAGCAAAAAGGTGGTCATTCTTTCAAGAATTTTGCAGAATATAGATTAAAGATGACTCAACAAATTTCGTCCACAAGTGAAAGGAGAATCCAATTCCTCGGAAAGCCAAAAGCTAATCAATAATTTGACAAATTATATAACTTCAATTTTATGAATTTGATCAACTAAGAAGGTATGGATTTGGTTCACGGATCCCTGATACAAATATGCATATTTGACACTTTGAAAGTGCTGATTACGAAATTAAGATAAATTTAAAAATATAATATAGAATTAATATAATTCCCAAGACTAAACAACCTGGTCATTATTCCATTCCACAATTTCGACTTAAGTGATTATATGGATGTTAATATAGGTTGAAAATAAGTTTATTTTATTTCTTAGGACTAGATTTTTCTTATTCGGCAAGAGAAAATGATATTCATCCTTCCAAATATCTTCGTGTTTTCATATCATAAATTAACCATTGTTAAATTAAAAGGCAGTTATTATATTTGATTACTTGATGCGTTAAGTTAATCAATACATGAAACTAAAATTTAGTGTCCCACAAAATCTTATTTCAATTTTCACAAATCTATTTTAATCTATAACACAGCCTCCACATGATCAAGAGGCGCCATGATTAATGGTATATAAAAATATAAATTTAATGTTATATATAAATATATAATACTTTACTTAATACGTTAATGTTAAGTTGTATCAAAAAACAAAGGCAGACAGTATTCAGAGCTCAAAGGAAGCTTCAATGCTTTTTTTTTATCATTGCATTTATAATTTTTACTATTATCCATGCTGCTATCCTCATTTGGAAGAGATCCTGGTACATGATATGGTTTATTGTTGGTGGGATTTTGGAAATCTCTGGATATTCTAATAGTACTCAAGGTCATGGTAGTCAATCGGTTCAGGTTATCAAAGCACCAGTATACATATCCTATGGGAAGTTGCTACAAGAAAATGATAGAGCCGATTTTATCACCAGTTATTTTATCTGGACAGTCAGTTTTCTTCATTGTTGGTGATATTTTGGCATTCAGTCTACAAGTATCTGGAATCGTTATTGGCTTGATTAATAATCAAGCAATTGGTAGAGCTTTAGTTATAGTAGGTTTTGTTATCCAACTTGCTTGGTTCTTCTTATTTAACTCTATGATAGTTATTGTAATAATACGAGTTAGAAGACGGTTTATTACATTTAATGGTCAAGCAAGGCTTCAATGGAAAACTTATTTGAAGGCTCTCACTGCGGTTTGTGTATTATGTTTTATTAGAATTATCTTTAGATTAGCCGAATACGCTCAAGGTTGGGGTGGTTATATTTTCAATCATGCAATTTACTCTTATATTTTTGATGCTGCGACAAAGCTCTTAATTATGATAATCTTGAAGGAACAATAGGAGATATAAGTAATTGGTCTCAGTTCAAAATTTTAAGCGTTGAATATATTATATTATACTTATTCTTTAGATTGATATATATTGAATAAATGTTTCTTTTAATATTCTTCCATTTCCAGATCCAGTGGTGAGTTAAGAGATTAAACTTCTTAGAAGAACTATCATTGTCTAAAAAAATTAAATATTATTCAATTTCTGTGGTACACAAGGTTGTCTTTGTATAAACTTTTAGAATAGTATAGTTAAACAATGAACAAAAGAAAAAGCCTTTCTACATGTCAAGAAATAATGATAAATAATTATGTTGCCTTTAAATATTAATTTGTTGTATTACCTCCCGAGGTAAATTATTTAGGTATTCATTTGTTAAAATAATGTAGCATACTTGAACAAAGTTATTGAAAGCAGCCATATTCTTAATTGAAAGTAGAACTTCTTGTTAATTATAAACTCCAAAAACAAATGGAGTTTAAAGTAGCTAATGAAGAAATTAAAAGTACTATTATTGATGCCTTTATACAAATTAATTAAACAAAAGCTTTGTTTTCTTCAACATCTTCTACTTTAACAGTCTCAACTTTACCAGAACCAAATCCAATAGAAGGAGAATTATCTCTGAAAGCATGAGTTGATGGGACAAAACCTGGTGAGTTCCATGCTTGAGGAACAAGCTCATACATTTCATCCACTTGTTCTAAGGATAAGCCTTTAGTTTCATACACGAGAGCCCAAGAAAATATCACACAAAGGAAGTTGCAACTTCCCCAAACAAAAAATACCTTAACACCTAAATTAGCATTACCCTTACCAGAATCAACCATATACGGGGTAGCGTAAGCAATAGCCCAATTCCATAACCAATTTGAAGCAACTGAAAGGGCAACAGCTTTAGCTCTGGTTCTTAATGGGAAGATTTCACCAACTACAACCCACGCAGAAGGACCCCAAGTAGCAGCAAAAAATGCAATAAAAATACATGAAAAAGCAATGAGAACATTACTTGATGCCTTAGAATCTTCTGGGGTTGCTACACCAACTATTGCAACAATATATTGAGAAATGCACATACCCAAAGCTCCAGTGATTAAAATTTTTCTTCTACCTATTACATCAGTTAAAAGTATACCTGGAATAGTTGAGCCTACATTTACAATATTAGTTGCCAAACTAGAAATGAAACCGTTAAGACCTGCTGTTTCAAAGAAAGTTGTACCAAAATAAAATATGAAATTTACACCTGTCAATTGCTGGAATGCTTGAATCCAGACACCAGTCATCAATCTCTTGAATTGTTGATTATTGGTGGAAAAGAGTTGTGACCAGGCGGATTTTCCAAATTGAGTTTCGAATTCATAAGCAGCTCTAATATCAGCGTGTTCTTCAATTAAATCGGGATGGTCAATATCTAATTTTCTCAATTTTGATAACGATTTCTTTGCCAGTTCATGATCACCTTTTGAAACATAAAATCTAGGTGTTTCTGGCAAAAAGAACATACCAAGACCCAAAATTAATGCCCACAAAAACTGAACACAAATGGGCACTCTGTATGAACCGGAATCGTTTCTTGCATGTGATGCCTGGTTAACCAATGATGCCAATAATAAGCCTATGGTGATTGCCCACTGATAACAGGAAACAACAGCACCTCTAATCCATTTAGGTGTAGCCTCAGATTGATATAATGGAATATTTGAAGAAACTAAGCCAACACCGAAACCAGCAATTGCTCTCCCAGCACATAAGAGTGGGATATCAGTGGAAATTGCTTGCAATAAGACACCAACATTAAACACAATTAAGGAGGCAATAATAATAGACCATCTACGACCAATGGTATCAGATAATAAAGGTGCTAAAATTGCACCAAAAAACGTACCAACAGATAAAATAGAAACGATCAAAGACTTCTCACTAGATGTAAATTCAGTTCCGTTTGCAGCGAATTCCTTGATCACATACTTCATAGCAAGGATTCCTGATATGGTACCAGTATCGTATCCAAAAAGAATACCACCAAATGCTGCGAATACCCCAACAAATATCCCCATGGATGTGGAACCCGCCTTTTTTTCACCAACATTCACAAATTTTCTTATTATTTTATTGTTTTCTAACCCCATATTTGTTTACTTATTTTAGTGGACAGAAAGTATTAGTATGATTTATATGAAAAGTAAAGAGAATTTAACTTATCTTTTATAGTTCCCATATAGAATACGAGGCAAATAAAGACAGCGCATCTTGTGCATTATTTTTTTAATTTTGTGGGGTACATGTATTTATTGATAAATTTACGGAAGGGTTTTATGCAAACCACTTAAGCAATGTCCAATGCCTCCTTGCTATTGGCCGCGTTCAAAAATACTATGTTTTAAATTAAAAGTTGTGCGTACAAAACAGATTTAGGATGGAATACTATATTCGGACATTAATTCTAGTACGGGATTCCCGATCAATAAATAGATGATAAACGTTGGCTTTCTTTTTTCCGCAACGTATTCTTTTAGCCCCACTAAATTATTCACTTGAGCCCTTGAGAATATGAATATATTCTCTATACAGTCAAATAATATACTACTTTATTCTCAGCCTTAAATGTTATTATACCTTCAACATTAGCTAAGTCGTCAAGATAAAAATAAAATTTGCCTATTTAACTTAAGATAAAAAATTTGGCATCCTCCATGAGGTAAATACTATACAGATGTTCGCTTCCTCCGTATACTTTTTACAATCTTATTTCTTTTAAGAGGAATTCATCACAAAATTGGTAACATATAGATAAAGTAAAATGACATCTTGGCGTTCATGAGAAATTATGAAGGCTCAAGAGAGAAAAAAAGTTTGCGGGGTTACAAAGTTATCAAACGGATGGACTACTCAATTATACAAGGGAAGACAAGGAATGACCTAATTATAATGCCCCATAAAAAATAACTCAGATGAAAAGTATTAATAAACTCATTTAATTGACTGGCGTATTATGGGATAGTATATTTTAATAATGCTGCTTTTCAAGAAATATCAAAGTGTTCCTATCGGTATTAATTTAGTTTACTTAACAGTCGGTGCTATATATCCTTTCTATCTTTCCTATAAGAACTCTGTAAATGCATCAGTAACCTTAAAAGGTCACACTAGTTTTAGGACCTTATGGAATAAAATTTAAATAATGTTACTTATAAATAATTAAATACTACAAATAAATGAATGAATTAATTAGAAAACTATTCTAATGTAAATAAATCACCAAAATCTATTCGTGTAATTAAATTAACTTAAAATCATCGCAATTAATGTTTCATTTAATTTCTTTTAGTTAGCCCAATAATTGTTGGTTTATTTGATAACAAAATAAATGGAAGGTATACCTAAAAAGGTATCCCTACAAAATATGTGGAGATTCTTAATCATTACTTTTTTGAGATTAAGAGCAACTGGATCATTTCCAAGTTGTATATAAGTAAGAGAAAGCTCAGTAAAACATTAATTAATTTCTGATTAACAACTAACAAGAAGCCAAAAAAATAACTAATGTCTCCATCACAAATTGATACAACCAATTTCCGCACTTTTGACCTCAGTCAAGCAAAAGAAAAGATTAGTGGAGATATATCCTCAGCATTTGCAACATTTGGAGGAGGAGAGTTTAACAAGACACATGCAGAAAGATTTGCCAATCTTAAGAAAGAATTGATAAAGGATCCCGCAGCTCTTACTGCAAGCTGGTTGAGACTAAAAGAAGCATTAAAGAAAGAAATCAACCAAATTAAGAGCCTTGGACACATGTCCATCCCATCCATCAACTTCAGCGAACTCGAAACCTTAAGTGATGAAAAGAAATCACAGGTCTTAAAAACTGGTGTCTTTTTAGTGAAAAATGTAATTCCAACTGAGGAAGCCAAAAAGTTGAAAACAGATGTTCTTGATTATATCAAGAAAAACCCTCACACTGGTGGATTCCCTCAAGATAGCCCAGTGGTATTTGAATTATACTGGTCAAAATCCCAATTGAAGGCAAGATCACATCCAAATTTAAGAAAGGCGACTAGATTTGCCAATAAGCTCTGGACAGCTTCTCCACTGACAGAAATATGTCTTGATCAAAACATATCATATGCTGATAGATTATCAATAAGAGAAGCTGGTGATACTCAATTCTCTCTTGGTCCACATGCCGACGGTGGATCTTTAGAAAGATGGGAGGATGTTGAGTATCGTAAATGTTATGCACCTATCTTTGAAGGACACTGGGAAGATTATAATCCATATGATGCAACCCATAGAGTGTCTGCTAATATGAGTTTATATGAATCAGCAGGTAACTGTTCTATCTTCAGGTCATATCAAGCATACTTGGGAGTCTCAGAAATTGAGCCTAATGTTGGTGGAATGAAATTTTCACCATCTGTTAAGTTAGTTACAGCATATTATATGTTGAAACCATTTTTTGATGACAATGACCAGCTTAAATTGGATGCAGAATTCCCAGGTGCATTCCCAGGAAAGCAAATAGAGTTTAATAATGATACGCATCCAGAATTAGAGCTTGACAGTATAATGGTAGCTACCCCAAAAGTGGAGCCGGGTGATATGGTTTTCTGGCATTGTGATTTGATTCATTTGGTGGACCCTGATCATACTGGTGACCATGATTCTTCGGTATTTTATATTCCAGCAGCTCCATTATGTAAGCTCAATGCCCAATATGCTTTATGTCAAAGAGAAGCCTTCTTGAACGGATTGGCTGGACCTGATTTTCCAGGATTTCCTAAGGGAATTGCTGAAACCAAACATGTTGGCAGAGGGTTGCCAGATGATGTTGCAGCCTTTGGAGGAAGAGATGCGTTAAAAGATTTTGCTTTGGCGAAATTTGAAGAAAATTCAAATTATAGCGCAGGTGCTAAGAAAGTTATTTCAGAATCCAATGAATTATTGTTTAATTAGGTAATTTTATAAGATCTTTAAACTGTAAAGAATAAATTATATTTTGTATTAATCATAAAATTAACTATATAGACTATAAACTTATATTTTTTATTCTTCCCTTTTAGATATTAAATGTCGTAACAATGGTATTGTTTGATCAAGAATAATTATAAATCTAACTTTATTAGAGTCTATCGAAACATTTCAATATATTCTTGCTGACTGACTTTCAATCTATATATATATATTAAATGATCTTCATGTGATTTCAATCTATTAACTATTTGTATGTATTATTTTGTCTAACCTAAATCTAAAATCAAGTCAACAATGTTCAGGCATTACTTCTTTAAAAAGATAGAAAGCAGAGCTAGCCAACCACCAAAACTTCCTTAAGTCCTTAATTTTGCTGATAGATACCTTTACCAAGCCCTTAAAGTAATTCTCATTTTCTGGATCGTAAGCAGCCTTTATTTGTACCTGAGCTAATGCTATAGTATGTAAAATTGAATGAACCACCACTATATGTTGCACATAAGAAGCAGATTGAATGGTGTCAACTATAACTTTTGAAAAACTGTCAATATTCTGAAGATATAGTGACTTTGATTCATTATCATTTTCGGAATAGAATTCCTTGGTAATTAATGATATCGTGTCTATGTAACAACGAAAATAAAGAATACATGCGTATGCATGAGCTATTCTCAAGAACCCTTGCATCTTGGGCTGGCAATTACTTAAATTATTTTCTTTCCAGCTAATAAGGTCTTTTTCTAAAGTCCAGTCACCAACTGTCCTACTTTTTGGTGGTCTATAGCATGTAGATTGTACTCTTTCAATTAATTGACATATATTAAGATAGGAACTAAATGTTTCAAAGTCAGAATATTTATATTCATCATCTTCAAAATCATCAAGGGTTGGTGGATCTATCATCATATCTGCAGTGTTATAGTACATTTCTCTTCCACATGTTGCAGATATAAGTCGGTCACAACAAAATGACGTCCAAAATAGTCTTACTAAAAATCTTCGATCATAAGGAATTTTTTCAAATACGCTAGTCTCTAAATCAACATCTTGATTATTCATAATTCCATTTTTTCCACCCATATTAGTCATTGCCAATTCTGCGCATAAATTGCATGCTTTGGATATATACTCCTTTGAAGAATTAGAACCATCCATCCCTTCTTCTTGATATGAAATTAAAAGATAAGACTGAATCAAGGTGATTTTATTCCTTTCTATAAGTTCCAACAATTTACATCTCTCTAATAACTCTTGAGCTCTCACGCGTATCTCATCTCTAGGTAACTGTATATCAAATCTAACTGAAACTAGAAATATTGCATTCAATAATAATAAAGGAACTGCTTTTATGTCATCAATTAAATTTCTTTTGACAATAGGATATAAAGGATACAAAGTATCCAAAAATATTCGAATTAATCTTCTTTGCTCGTTAATAGGTGGGGTAGAAAAGGCTCCTTTAACATCTAAGTATTTTTTTAAGTCTGTATCTATCAGCCCATCACCAGAAACATTACCACCATCATAGTCTCTCCATGGATAATATAACCCAAAATTATCTCCATCAAAACACAAGAATGAATCCTTGCTCAAAAGCAGTGACAATGGTTGAGTGGCACATACAAATTGATTAGAATAATTATTATTTAAGAATAATTGTTGGTAAACCTTTTCCTTTTCTAGAATAGACTGTTTAATGTTATCTTTAATAATATTTTTGGGTGGAGAAGACTCCCAAATACAATTAGTATTACTAGCCAAACATGCACTACATTTGCTTTGGCCATTTTCTATTATGCATTTTGCATGCTTTCTTCTGCAACTTAGACAAGCTACAATTGACCTCTTCAAGGCTATATGTTAGTAAACAAAAATATCTCTATAATTGTGCATTATACGTACATGTCTCTTAGATATTGAGAATGTTGAGATCTTGATTTGTTCCATAAATTAGCTACAGTATAAAGGAAAAGTTTGTGGAATGATCATTTGATAAATATTATTCCGTGAGGAAGGGATACCGCATTGAGAATTTGATTGAATTTATTTTTTCGGCCGGACTTCCCAATATGAGCGTTACGCTATATTTCTTTTTGTTACAATCGAAGTTATATAAAACCAAAATTCCCCAATGTCATTATTGATTGTAGAACATACAATAAACAAATATGACAGCAGTAGAAACATCAATTCCATCAAATTTAAGTCAAGTAGACATCTCAAATGCTAAAGTTAGAGAAAGAGGAGACATTTCCTCATTTTTTAGCTCGTTAAGTGGTGAGCTGGAGGCTGTGAAACTTTCAGAAGAATATGCTAATCTTAAAAAATCATTGATTAAAGATCCAATTGCTCTTAAGGAAAGTTGGTTAAGATTAAAGAAACTGTTGAAAGAATCAATTAAAGAAATTGAAGAGAAGGGGATTTCTATTAATCCAACAGTCGAGTTTTCAGAATTAAATACTTTAACTGAAGAACAGATAAAAGAAATAAAAAAGAGGGGAACATTAGTGGTGAGGAATGTAATCCCAAAGGATGTTGCTGAGGGTTATAAGAATAAGGTTTTAGAATATGTCAAAGCTAACCCTCAAACTAATGGGTTTCCTAAAGACAAAAAGGTTGTCTACGAATTGTATTGGTCTAAGCCTCAAATAAAGGCACGTTCTCATCCAAATATGATTACAACTTTAAATTTTATGAATGGTTTATGGCATGCATCACCTGAAAGTGAAGTTTGCTTACAACAAAATATTTCCTATGCAGACAGATTAAGGATCAGGAATGCTGGTGATAACCTCTTCAGCCTTGGTCCACACGCAGATGGTGGGTCAGTGGAAAGATGGGAAGATAATGAATACATCAAGTGCTATAAAGATATATTCGAAGGAAGATGGGAAGATTACGATCCATTCAATGCAGATCATAGATTAGGTGCCAATCAAGATTTACATGACTCAAAGGGTTCTTGTAGTGTTTTCAGAACATTTCAGGGATGGTTGGCAGTATCTGAAATCGCTCCCAGAGAAGGTGCAATCCAGTTTGCTCCTAAAGTAAAAGAGGTTACTGCTTACTACTTGTTGAGACCTTTTTTTGATGAAAATGATAATATCAATTTCGATGCTACTTTACCAGGTGCCTTCCCTGGAAAGCAGTTAGAATTCAATGACAAAACTCACCCAGATTTAAATCTTGAGAAACTTATGGTTTCGATTCCAAGAGTGAGTGCTGGTGACATGGTATTTTGGCATTGTGACACAATACACTCTGTTGACCCAATCCATGAGGGGAAAGCAGATTCATCAGTATTCTATATTCCGTCATCACCACTTTGTAATAGCAATGTTGATTACTGTTTGTATCAACGTGAAGCATTTCTCAAGGGGTTAGTTGCACCTGATTACCCTGGATTTCCTTTCGATTTAGGTGAGCAAAATCATGTTGGTAGAGCTACTTGCAAAGATGTAGCCGAATCTGGAGGGTACAATGCTTTGAAAGAATTTCTTTTAACAAAGATTGATGTAAAAGAAGGTTACAGTGAAGGTGCTAAAAGATTAATACAAAAAGTAAACGATCTCATATTGACTTAGTTACATTAACCCATTCTTTAAAAATATTTTTATAACGTAAATATGCCATGATAATTGAATAAAACTAACTCTTTATTTTATTTGTATAATTTATCACATTAGCGATTTTGCCAACCGTTTTTGTAATTTGTACTCAACAATAGGCTATGAATTGATCATATCAGTAGCACTTTCCAAAATTGATCACTTGCATTAAATAGGATGATGATAAAGAGAATAAGAATAATTGATTTCTATTATTGGAATACAACGTATATAACTTCATTTTTAAGTATAAGATGTTTAAATTCTTTAGGTTATTGATTACTCTTCTATAACTAAATGAGTAAAAGTTGTAGTACATATATTTATGTCACAAGTAATTTTCTTTTCTTTTTGTTGTTGTAAAACTAGTTTTCACTTGCAAACTAAGGTCTTTTGACAATAGTGCTCCCACAACTGAAATGGTTATTCATTTATGAAGGTGCTGCAATTAATCAACTTTTCATCCTAATTTTACCTTCTCTCCTTCCACTGATATAAGAACATGAATGAAGATGCAATTTATAAGATAACCAATAAGCGGTTTCCAAAAATGCTCATTAAATTTTTCTTTTCCAGATGTTTTACTGACGGAAGTACATAGAGTCTAAATCTAAATACTTTCATAAAAGGATATGAATAAGGAAGGAAAAAGTATTTAATCCATGATATCATGTGTATAAGGAGAGTGATTAATTTTTTCACTAAATGGATTGTAAGTAGTGTGGTACGCCATACTATGACTGCTCTCTATTATTCTATTTACTCTTTTTCCCTCTTGGTACTTTTTACTTAATACTTATTTGTGATGTTGATTCAATATAGGCTTACACCAAGCTCTTTGAAACTAATATAATCTTGATTTGTTCAAAATATTACTGGCCAATACTACCTACAGAGTACTTTCTTAAATGCCATATATCTAATATAAACTTTTATTCATTAATATAAATTCTTCCTTCATATGGTGTTAATATATTCTCAATGATATTATCAACATTAGAGCATACTAACTTCAATTTGTCTCTCATTATCTTGACTAAAGTTCAACACAATATATGTAACATTTCCTCCCTTCTTCTTCAAATAGGTAATTACATTTGTATTTTCAAGATCAATTACTTCTATTGAACTGTAAATAAACAACTCTTTGTACTTCTTCCTCGAGTTTAAGACTCTCTTCCAAAATGATAAAACTGAAGTGGGATCTTGTATTTGAGACTCAACATTTATCTCCTTATAGTTATCAATTAACCCTCAGGAGCAGAGTCAGGATCACCACCAAGATAACCCCCAGGATCACCATCAGCAGCTACCTTCATTGTCTCCACCATCTATCTCCACCAAGTAATACACAAAGAAATCTACAGATAGGTAATAT
Organism: Schwanniomyces polymorphus var. africanus; assembly: GCA_030563145.1. Classification (NCBI taxonomy): domain Eukaryota; kingdom Fungi; phylum Ascomycota; class Pichiomycetes; order Serinales; family Debaryomycetaceae; genus Schwanniomyces; species Schwanniomyces polymorphus. The sequence continues at coordinate 18,881 of JAKUBG010000068.1, forward strand.
TAATCTAGATCTGGAAAATAGATTAGGTTCCAGTCTAGGTTCTGGTCTTGGTTTAGGTCTAGGTCTAGATTTAGGTTCTGACTTTCAAAGAATTGAAAATGCAGTGGCAGTGCAGTCAGGACCAGGAGCTTCAAACCCGGTAGTAATAGCACCCACCCTCACCATCACCACCACCACCACCACCTACAGAAGAAAACTTCTTAGAGAGCCAATATTTATCAGATATTATTTCAATGATCCAAATGTTAGCAAAAATTTCAATCATCAGAAGCGCATAAAAAAAAATTAATTATTTGACATTTTAATCTTCGGAAATATCATTAGAACCTTCCGACGTGGTAATAATTGATCAATGTTTTTTGATATATATACTCTACATTGTCATATATACCCCCTAGCCAAATCTAAGATGTCTATAGTTACTATTCAATGAGATATAGGAACTTTAAAAAAAAAAAACTTCATTACATCGATATACCTGCAGTACCTTACACAAAACCTGTTAGAGAGCCAAATTCTTAGAAAAAATACCTGCTAGTCAATAACCCTACAAAAAGAAGCCAATTAATGGGGTGATTTCTTACACTCTTACCCCATAACACGTGGAATTAGGATATTTCAAAAAATAATTTAATATTTAAACACTTGAAATAATAAGTTCATAATAAAAAAGATTATTAAAATATTACCCAATGGAGTATAAACCTGGGGTAGGCATAAAGGAAGTTGGAGGGGTTTATGTGGTTGTTATCAATGACGTCATTGTAAATCCATTTAGCAAAGACTTTAAGTATTATCTCGCAAATATAGATAGTACTAGTTTTTTTGAGCAAGTACACGAATTTTATGAGACACATTCCAAAGACCATTATTACTTGCAAGTAGTGAAAGGGATAGCACCAACAGAAAAACTATCAGGAGTAAAGGCATGTAAATTAAATGTTTGCAAAATTTGTAATAATTATTGTTCCAAGTCTCTAATTAACAAGCACCTCAAAACACATGGGAAATTAAGAATGTTTTCGCAGTATACGTTTATTACCAGCGGATATACAATACCTAATTTGAAAAAAGGAATGTCATATATTTATAGAAAGCGAGAGAATTTAAAGGAAATTAATATGATGGAATCAGAAGCTCACCCTATATATGATCGCAGTGGTGATCAATTTCTTAAATATATTATTGCTGAGGATTATTATGGTAAAGACTATCACAAATATTTATATCTTAAGGATGTTACAACTAGTAGTAGAGTGCAAGAAGCTATCAAGAGATATGTATGCAAGAAGCGAGCACATTTAAAATCTAGTCATCCTATATTTGGAAAATTAACAAAGATGAAATATATTGAAGACCAAGTTTGAAAGTCCTACAGAAATGCATTATGCGAGTTTAGCAGGCAGATTTTTTTATACATTCTCAATGTATAGTGAAAACCCATTAATGATGAGGGTAGTAACAGAACCTCTGGATAAGAATATCGCAGAAGGGATGTATGAATTAATGAGCAAGTATGTATTAGTGGAAGAAGACAAAACAGAGAAATTTCTCAAATCAGTGATCATATCAATAATGTTAAACAATGATAGGTTTTTAACATCACCTTTAAGAGCAAAGTATTTTGATGGGATCAATTATTTGCTAAAGATAGGAACAGCTGATTATATGGTAAGAAATGATACTAGTATTTTGTTGAAATGGGATAATTTAATGTACAGTGTATTTGAGAGTTATCGTCAAAAACATAATCGGTTCAATAACGGGATGTCACCATATACTGTTATCTCAGAAAATGAAGAGAAGACACGTATATCAATTGCAGGAGATACTTATAGTATAAGTGGGTTAAGTAAACTTGTACGATGTTTAATTGAGGATTATTACTCGCAGATCAGCAAGATTCTCCCAAAGGAAATCATAAGTATTGACTCTTTATTTCAAGAGTTCAAAGAAATAGCGCATGAGAATTATAACATGACTACTAAAAATTATAGTGTATTTTATTCTAATGAACGACTATGCAATATTTCTGAGGCAAGTTATAATCAGTATGTTGAACACCAAGGAGAGAAGTGGAAAGACCAGAAATACATGTATAAAGCATATAAAGCATTGAGTGATTTGAATATTAATATCCTTATATGTTTACTTATTACATGTGGGTCACCATTTCGAATTTCAGAAGTATTGACATTAACATTTGCCAATCCTAATGAATTATATAGAACGATGTTTTATATACATGGAATGATTCAGGTGAATATACTCTACGGGAAAAACACGAATTCTTCGATGTCGTATACAGATCAAGTAAAGTATTTGCCATGGGAAGTGACAAGGATTATTATTCATTATATTCAGATAGTAAGATATATTGAAGTTGGGATCATCAGTGAACATGGTATTCCTGGTGGAGATCGAGTAGCAGAACCAAGATTATTTCCCAATACCGTAAATGGGTTTAGCTTTTGTGAAGTAGAAGAAGAAGAAGAAATTGAGATTGAAATTCCGGGAGATCGAGTATCGTATAACAAGAGTGAACGATTAGCACAGCTAAAGAGTAGGTTATTTATGGGAATTAATGGGCCCCGTGAAGGAGCGATAATTAGTAAATATCTTGAAAAATATAGTATATTATACGCCAATGAACGATATACACCAAGATTATTACGACAGTCATTGACATTTTTCACAAGAATACATCTAGCCAATGGTAGAGAAATCGCATTGAACAGGCTAAACACGATAGATAAGTTAGCTGGTCATAGCACAGGAACAGCAGATAGAAATTATGGAGTCACACATCATAATAATAAATTACCTAGTGAGGCAAAGAATAATCTCGAGATGCAACTTTCAATAGGTTGGCATGAAATCTTAAACTTTTTTGGAATGCCAAGAGTAGAGGAGGAAATAGTAATTGGCAATATAAGAGAGTTTCTTAAACTGGCTGGTAATCCTTATACATCATGGAAGGAAATTGAAGATGTAGGGAAAATGTTATACAAAACTTTTGACAAGAATGAGCAGAGCATTGCAATACTTGATGCAGCTAATAGTGTTGATGATGTTATTTTAATCAGTCCTACAGGGAGTGGTAAAAGTAATATGTTTAAGATACCTGTACTAGTTGAAAAAAGAAAAAAATTACCGTTTATCACCATTGTGATTTGTCCATTTATTAGCTTGTTAGAAGATCTCAAAGTTAAAATGAAGGAGATTGGTGTTATAGCAGAAAGAAGTATTCAGCCTTGAAACCCCTTTGGAGCATTACACTGATTGTGAAGTTATCATTTTGCAACTAGAAAAGGTGGAATTAGCAAAGGAACTTTTCAAGTACTTTAGTTTGCAAAGTGTTCGTAAGTTTATTAGACGGGTGGTACTAGATGAAGCACATGTATATATCCATCATGTGGAATTCAGAGTGAGAATTAAAAATATTCCAGGGATCTTGAAAGATATTCCAAAGGTATTTCTTAGTGCAACCATGGGGAAGGAAACAGAATATAATCTCAGAAATATATTTGGGAATAACTGTCTTGTTCATCGAGAAAGAACAGTAAAGACAAATGTTGAACATGTAATCTTGAATGTTTTAAGTCAAGAAACAGCAATCCGAGAAATATATTTGGAAGAAGTTAAACCCCAGAATACGAAGGCGATTGTATTTTTGCATAATAAAAAGGAGGCTAAAGCATTATCAAAGAGTTTAGAGAGTTTAGTATTCCACGGAGACATGACACCAAATGAAAAGGGTGAAGTTTATGAGCAGTTTTCGCGAGCAGGAGAACAGTTAATTGTTGCTACATCAGCATTCAGTCATGGAGTTGATGTTAGAGAAGTAAGCCATGTGATTACTATTGGAAGTATAAAGAATGTGATTGATTTCCTGCAAGTAGTAGGACGAATGTGGCGAGCGGAGCCCAATAGGATTGGTAAAAGCTATATAATGCTTAATGAACCTAATCTAGTTGAAGTGGGGGATCGGCTTAAATGTATCAATGGAATCTTATCAAGAATATTGGACAATCAGCCAGGTACATGTGAAACACTTGGATGTGTTAGATGTTCAAATTGTGACCCAGCTAAGGAAAGGTACGTGAGAGGTATGATAAGAGGGGAAAAGATTAAACAAGATATTCCAGCTGATGATGGGGATCCATGGTTTATGATCAGGTATCATAAATATAATTTTCTTAAATATTGTGGGGTAAAGTGTGAACGAAATCAAAGTATAATCAAGATACTAGGATGTCCAAGTAGGACATTCTTTCAATCGTTGATCAGTCTTGGAGGAATGAGATATTTTGGAAACTGTCGTGGATGTTTATTTTCTGAAGAGCATGCGCTTTTGATTGATAAAACACATCGAATTGGAAAGGAATGTAGTCTTCGAGGAGTAATGGAAGTGAATATTATGCTAATTCTAGCTGAAAATGATGGTATGGATAAATTTAGTGAGTATATGACAAACTTCAAACTTAGCTATGATATGCTTCAGCGCTCACAAGATATTCTTGAAAATAAGGAAAGGTACAGAAGAGAACTTTTAAGAATAATAAATGTACCCAAACCCGAGATTCATTTTAGTACATTGACAGAGACATCTGTAATAAGGTGTTTGTTAAATGAAAATATTAGTAGTCATGACCTTGTGTATCTTAACGGGGAAAGAACTGACTTAGATATGCGTCAGATTTACAATATTAAAAAACAATCTAAAGATATTTTTCTTGAAATCAATGGCGCTGAGCGAGGAACATGCCTTAGATGTTGGTGTAATATTACACATCAACTAGGAGAAAAATGTCCGGAGGGGAAGGTATTAGAGATTTTAATATATTCATACTTTGAACGGGAACTGTTGAAAGAGTTTCTCAAAGATATAGATGTTGCCAGTGTGTGTCATTTAATAACACTTATGCTGCGATCCAACCCGGGAAAAATGTTTTATACATATATAAGATTTCTATTAGATCGATTTGAGAGGAGTAAGAATTATAGGAGATAGATAGAATAGTTTTTAGTGTATAATAAAAAAAATATTAACAAATATGAAAAGTTATAAAAAATTGCAAAATTAAGGAAAGTTATAAATTGTAGAACAGTTCTTTGGATAATGAAGTAGCAAGTGATATAGTGTAAAATAAAAAAGATATTCATAAATTTAGTGGAGTTATTAACAGGTATAGTCAGGGAAAAGGACCAATTTTAAGTAATTTATAGAGAAAATATATATAAATGTCGTGAAGTGTCGCGATAAGATATAGAGGAAAAAGCGCCGTTATATGCAGTCCACTTATATAGGGTAATTTAGGACCATGTATCTTGACTAAATTGGATGGTGAGAGGGAAGTAAATGTATTTATTAAACGACAGAAGTAGAAGAACTCAGGGGACGGTGTATAGGCTTACTGAAAGGTGATGGTGTAAAGTTTTCAGCTGAAATGTGTTTGAGAAATGAGACCATAAAATCAGTCAAATTGGAAGGTAGGAATAAGGTCATAATACTTTTTGGCAGCCTACCGTAGTTGGTAGCTTAAATTCTAGGTTTAATTGTATTTAAAGAAAAACTGGTTGATTTAGTGGGTGTTTATTTAAGGTATATTTTGTATTAAGAGAAAACGAAGTTTATATGCAGTCCACTTATATCAGGTATTTTAGGAGGTAATGAAAGACACCAAAAAAAGGGTAAATGTGAAGTTAGATATATATTTAGATAGTAGTTGTTTATCGATTTCTGTATACGGATTTTAAAGTCATTTGGAAAGGATTGTGTTAAGTTATGGTCTAGAAGAATCCAGGTATTTACTAGGGAGAAATGGTCTATATACAGGAATATTTACGGTGTGTAGGCGGTAGAGAATTTATATTTTGCAGGGAGCAGTGCGCACAGAACAGTGAGCAGTGAGCAGTGAGCAGGGAGAAATTCGCAGTGGACATTTCGCGGTGAACATTTCGCAGGGAGTATTTCGCAGGGAGCAAGTCGCATTTCGCAGTGATCAACATATAGAGAAAAGTAGAGAGAAAAGGTCAATTTATGTGCAGGCCACTTATAAAGGATGAATAAGGACCATGTATTTAGACCAAAATTAGTGATGGTGTATAGATAAGTTGATTTTTTGAATAACCAAGGTATTGGTAAGTAGTGGTAAGAATATTATTGAAACAGGGTAAAATGTGGTGTAGATATTTTAGGAAATGTGAATGAGGATTTAAATCAGAAAGTCACTCAAATCAGACGGAATAAAAGAAGTAATTGTAAAAGTGTAATCTTCTATAAGCCAATAGGTTAAACTCAGAGTTATGTGGTGATCGAAGAAAAACTGGCTGAGTTTGCGGTGATCGAAGAAAAACTGGCTGAGTTTTATGGAGGTATTTCTGGGTAGCAGTAGAGAGCAGTTGTATATGCAGGTCACTTATATGGGGTATTTAGAGACCATGTATCATTACCAAATGGAATGGTGAGAGAAAATAAGGGTATTTTCTGATTACCTTATGTAAAAGAACTCAGGGGACGGTGTATAGGAGTATTTGGGATTACATGGTGTGAAGATATTAGTGGAAACGAGATTGAAAACCCCGATCAGAATGTCACTCAAATCAGATGGTAGAAAAAAAGTAGATATATTTTTGGTAATCTACCGTAGATGATAGCTTAAATTCCAAGTTTAATTGTATTGAAGAAAAACTGGTTGATTTTGGTGGTTGTTCTTAGTACCATTAGTATTATGAGAAGAGACAAGTTTTGTATGCAGTCCGCTTATATAGGGTGATTTAAGACCATGTATCTTGACCAAATGGGATGGTGAGAGGGAAATAAGGGTATTTTCTGATTTATAAAACCAATAGAACTTAATGGTTGGTGTATAGGAATATTTGGAGAAGTTGGTGTAAAGTTATTCTGTGATAAAGTTTGGAATTACCAGATCAGAAAAATACGCAAATCAGGTGGTAAGAAAAAGGTAATAATATTTTTGGCAACCTACCATAGCTAATAGCTTAAATTCTAGGTATAATTGTATTTGAGGAAAAACTGGTTGATTTTGGTGGTTGTTCTTAGTACCCTTAGTATTATGAGAAGAGACTAATTTTATATGCAGTCCACTTATATTAGGTATTTTAGGGGGGGTAATGAAAGACACCAAATGTGGTGGTAAGAAAGAAATAGAGGTATATTTCGAATCAAGTACGTAAAAGAACTTAAATGACGGTGTATGGGAATATTTGGGGTTGATTGTGTCAAGTTAACAGATGAAATGTGATTGAGAAAAGATACTAGAAATTCACTCATATTTGACGGTAAGAAAAAAGTAATTATAAAATTATAATCTCACAGGTTCACAAACCTTATTTTCGGAAGTAGGTTCTATTAGAAGAAAAACTGGTTGATTTAAATAGATGTTTATTTAAGTATATTTTGTAGGGTAAAAGGCGGAGAGCAGACCTATATACAGCGCAGGTAGTGAGGAACTCAAAAAAGGGGTGGAAAATTAAAAGTATAAAAAAGGGATAAAAAATTAAGAGATAAAAAATTTAGGATATTTATATCAAGAGTAAAAAAAGGTAGAATTGAATGATATTGATAGGCTATTGATATGGTATTGATATGGTATTGATATGGTATTGCTATGTTATTGATTCCAATAGTTGAATCAAGGAAGGATAAACTTCATTGGTAATTTAACTTTGGTGCTATGTTTAAGATGCTGGTTAAGAATAAGGATATTTAGATAGAAGATATTGCTATGAAATTGCCATGCTATTGAATGATATTGATTCTAATAGTTGAATCAAGGAAGGATAAAGTTAATTGGTAAGTTAACTTTGGTGCTATGTTTAAGACGCTGTTTAAGAACACGCGATTATTTGATTCAAATTAGATGGTATGAAAAAAGTAAGGATATAATTATGATCACAGCATATTTGAAAGAGTATATTGTGAGTTTGGTTATAATTGAAGAAATACTGGGTGAGTTAGGTTGATGTTAATGTACTCTTAGTATTAAGGGAGAAAAGCGATGAATTATATGCAGTACATTATAATAGGTTATTTAAGGGGTAACCAAAGTACACCAAATGAAGGGATATTAAGGAGTTAGATATATGCTTCGATAGAAATAGCTCAGATAGGATTGGTGACGGTATTTGGAGGTATTTGGGAAGGTTTGTGTGAAGTTATGGTCTGGAAGAAACCAGAAATTTAGTAGGGAGAAATGGCCTATATGCAGGAAATCCATTCGGTGTGTAAGCGGTAGAGAATTCTCATTTTGCAGGGGGTAGTGCGCACAGAACAGTGAGCAGTGAGCAGTGAGCAGGCAGCAAGTCGCAGTGAGCATTTCGCGGTGGACATTTCGCAGTGAACATTTCGCAGTGAACATTTCGCAGTGTGCAATGAACATTGAACATGGTACAGAGTGCAATGAACAGGGTACAGGGTACAGGGTACAGTGAACACTGAACATGGTGTATAGGAACATTGAATATTGAACATTTTACAGTGAACATTTAACATGGTACACTGAACACTTAACATGGTGTATAGGAATATTTGGAGAAGTTGGTTTAAAATTATTACAGGAAATATGTGAGAGGCAAGAGAGCAGAAAATGTACCAAATCAGATTTTGGTAAGAAAAAAGTAGGTATATTTTCTGAATCTCTCGTATTGGTACACCTTATATTCGAAGGTAGGTTGAATTTAAAGAAAAACTGGTTGATTTTGGCGGGTGTTCTTAGTAGTATCCTTAAAATTAGTACCAAAGAGAGGGACGACTTATATGCAGTCCACTTATAAGGGGTGAAATAAGACCATGTATTGGTAGGAAATCGGAAGGTGAATCAAAAGTAAAGGTATTTTCTGATTCGTATAGCTAAAAGAACTCTATGGTTGGTGTTTAGGATTATTTGGAGATGCTGGTGTTAAGTTAATTCAGAAAAAGTGATTGAGAAATGATGCTATAAAAACACGTAAATCAGATGGTAAGGAAAAAGTAGGTATAATTTCTGGATCCCTGATATTAGTATAGGTTATATTCGAAGGTAGGTTGAATTTGAGCAAAAAGTGGTTTAAATATGTGGATGTCTTTAATACCTTAGTACAGTTAGTATTAGTACTAAGAGAAGAGCGGCGTCTTATATGCAGTGCACTTATATCAGGTATTTTAGGGGGTAACGAAAAACACCAAATGTGAAGGTAAGATCAAAGTAGAGGAGTATTTGAGTTTTTATGGATAAATTAAGTCCATGGATGGTGCATAGAGCTGTTTGGATAAGATGGTGTGAAGTTATTTCTGAAAATAATGGAGAGAAGTGGAATAAGAAAATCAGGCAAATTAAAGTCTTAGAAAAAAGTAGATATATATTTGAGAAGTGAGGATTGCAGGTGCGTTAGATTCCAAGTCTAGCTGTATTAGAAGAAAAAAAGGATGAATTAGTGGGTGGATTTTTATGGTAGCATTAGAGGACAAGATATCTGCAGTGCACTTATAAGGGGTATTTTAAGGGGTAATGAAAAGCAACAAAAGTGGTGATAAAAAAGAGAAGTAGTGGTATATTTTGGGATTAATTGTAGAGTTAAGTGATTGGATGGTGTAATCAGAATAATTATAAATTAATATGATTCATTGAAATGTAAAAAAGATTTAAAAAAAAAAAAGAATGAGAATTGAGTAAAAGTATTGAAAATAGTAGAAATGTAAAAATCAAAAGTAGAGAGGGTAGATTGGATGAAATCAGAAGGTAAGGATAAAAGGAAATGTAGATTATTGAATTGATATAAGAATATATGGATATGGACAAGGGGACAGATAATTAATAGAAGAGAAATTGGGAGAAATAAGTGAATAGGCAGTAGTAGATTATAGATTATAAGGAGACACGGGACGACATAAAGAGACACGGGACGACATAAAGAGACATTATATTATGGGAGAACGACACGGGACGACATAAAGAGACATTTCATTGAGAAAAGGAGAAGATTACGCGAAGAGAGAAGATTACCCGGATGGAAGAGATTACCCGGAGGGAGAAGATTACCCGGATGGAGAGGAATACCCGGAGGGAGAAGATTACCCGGATGGAGAGGAATACCCGGAGGGAGAAGATTACCCGGATGGAGAGGAATACCCGGATGGAGAGGAATACCCGGATGGAGAGGAATACCCGGATGGTGTGTAGGATGGTGTGTAGGATGGTGTGTAGGATGGTGTGTAGGATGGTGTGTAGGATGGTGTGTAGGATGGTGTGTAGGATGGTGTGTAGGATG
>JAKUBG010000069.1:0-28374 GCA_030563145.1 Schwanniomyces polymorphus var. africanus
AACTGACTCAGATAATACAACAGGGTATAACTAATATCCTCTGTTTAATCTTTATTTTGAAGATTTTTTGGTACCAATTTATTGTTACACAAAAACCAACAATAATTAGAAATCATGTGATGTGTCTTACACGTGACTGTTAACATCAATTGTTGGAGTATCATTTGTGGATAATACGCTTGTGAATAATCAACTAATTATTTTATAGTTAGTTCCTTTTCTAATTACAATATAACGTACAACATGATTGGTACAATTATTATAATCTTATTCATTGCGTACTTTGTCAAGAAGATATTGTCAGATGTTGCTCAAATAAACCCATTAGACACTTCTGGACCAGAAGATGAAACAATTGTTCAAGGTAAATTTACCCCAAAGACATTGGCTAAGTACAATGGTACAGATGATCCAAGGATCTTTATGGCAGTCAGGGGAAGGGTGTTCGATGTCACAACAGGTGCTACTTTCTATGGCCCTGGTGGTCCATATGAGAATTTCGCCGGTAGAGATGCTTCCCGTGGATTAGCAAAGAACTCCTTTGATTTAGACTGTATCACTCCTCTTGACAAACCAATTGATGACTTAAAGAACTTAACTCCGGGTGAAGTTGAATCTTTAGACAGTTGGGAGGAACATTTTGAGAATAAATACAAGGTTGTTGGAACCTTACACGAAACAATCGATGAACCAAGCTCCGAAAAACCTACAGAAACCCTTTAAATACTATATCTTTTATCCACATCTCTCCTCTGGATATTTTTTCTTCAACTATATATGTTAAAAGCTTTATAGGAATAGGATACGAGTACTGTATATAAGCTCCAAAAATTTGATGTAGAGAAATTAAAATCAACCGTTAGGTTTCAAGCGAAACTCTGTATAGCGAAACAAAGTATAGATGAGTTATCGTGGAAGAGGAAGAGGTGGCTTCCATAGTAACCACAACAACAGGAATGGTGTTAACAATCAAAATATTGATCAATTTGTTGCTGCTAATTCTATACCAGTAGAGATATTAGGTTGGAATGGAGCTAGTATGGAAGACTGTGTTAACTTTATTTCTCGGAAATGTAGAATTGTTGTTAGTAACCCAAGTATAGATCCTAATACTGGTGTCTTGAAGGGGTACGTAAAGACACAAGCGGAAGCCAATCAACTTGTAACTTGGTCTGGAGTAAAATTTGCTGGTCAACTGTTAAGAATATCAAAATCGACGGACTCTAATGCTCCATCGAACACATTCAGTTCTCTGAACCCCAATTCAAACAATACCATAGAAGTGATAAAGGAATTCTTAAAATCTAGGTACCAAGCAGAAACTAAATTATTGAATTTGAGTTTAGTGAAACAAGACCCATCTTTAGCGTCTAGAGGTTTCTTTGGCTCTATTTCTACAACATCCAAGTTCTTCCCTGCTTTGATGAAAGTCGCTAAAGAATTGAAAATTAACGTGCTTAGTATTGATTTATCTGGAAATGAATTAAATGACCTCACTACTATTTCATCGTTAGCACACACCTTCCCATTACTTGAAAATTTATCATTACTGAATAATAATTTCACAAGAATTAAAGTATTCGATGTATGGAAACATAAACTTAACTATTTAAGAGAGTTAATCTTAATAGGTAATCCTTTGTTGAACCAGCAGAATGAAATATTGAATATAAAAACAGAACTAATGAGAGTGTTTCCAAGGCTCATTGTCTTCAATGGTGAGTTATTACGTAACGAAGAAGTGTTAAAATCAAACTTATCTTTTCCATTTGAATTTCCTCAAAGTATGTTCTTCCAAGATGAAGAAATTCAAAACATATCAACTAACTTCATAACCAACTTCTACAATCTTTGGGATTCAAATAGACAAGACTTATTAATTCTCTACCAGAATGAATCACAATTTTCAATGCTGGTAGATTCAGCCCATCCATATTTACTTGATAATAATACTAATCATTATTCCGGAGGAACTGATTTCGGAAACTACTTATCACAATCACGGAATTTGTCTAAAGTTTCAGCTGCTAAATCAAGATTAAGCCGTGTTGCAGTTGGTCAAGAGCAAATTTTTAAATTGTTTTCTAGTTTACCGAAAACCCGCCATGACCTTCTCACCAAGCCTCATCTTTTTAGCATGGAAAGCTTTAGATTCCCTCAATTAAACGGTATAATGCTTACCTTGCACGGATCTTTTGAAGAAACTGATCAACCAGCTACTTTGCCAGAACCTCCTCATAATGGGTTAAAAAACCGTTATAACAATCAAAAACATAAAAAGGTGGCTTTGAGCACTAAAAGTTTTGATAGAACCTTCATCATCATCCCAGGCCCAAACGGAAGCATGATAGTTGCTAGTGATCTTCTATCTGTAAGGCCATATGCTGGTGCAAAAGCTTGGAATGAAGTTCATCCTGTAAACGAACCACCTCACATCCCCGCTAATATTCCTCCTGTTCAGCCAGTTTCTCATCCAGGGACACCTACACCCTCAGACTTGCCACCGGAAGTAAAGGCCAATTTGAACCCAATGCAGCAAGAAATCTTAGTGAAGATTTTGCTCGAGACTAAGTTAAACTTACAATATTCGGTAATGCTTTGTGAGCAAAGCAATTGGGATTACCAATTAAGTATAAATAACTTCAAAAGTTCTGTAGCATCTATCCCTAGAGAAGCTTATCTCCCCTAGTTAATAGCCATTTAGAATTAATATATATTTCATTTGCACGTCTTATAGATGTAGATAAGATTTTCTTGATTTACGCACTATTTGAACAGGCAGCCAAATAATCTTTTATATATATTATTAACTCTTCAAACTATTATGTGGCTATAAATATAAAGATGGGTTATAATATTGCAATGGTGTCAGACTTCTTCTACCCTCAGCCTGGAGGAGTAGAATATCATATTTATCATTTATCTCAAAAGCTAATTAATATGGGTCATACTGTTGTTATCATTACACACGATTATACTTCTAGAAATGGAGTAAGGACATTAACTAATGGACTCAAAGTGTATTATGTGCCATTTGCCATTTTCTTTCTAAGCTGTACAGCACCCACCTTATTTTTGGCGTTTCCTATCTTTCGAAACATATTCATTAGAGAACTGATTGAGATCGTTCATGCTCATGGTTCTTATTCTAACTTCTGCCACGAAGCTTTACTACACGGTAGAACTATGGGACTAAAAACAATATTCACTGATCATTCGTTATTTGGATTTGCAGATATAAAGGCCCTTATGGGCAATAAGGTATTAAAGTTTTCCTTAACAGATATCGGCCATATTATATGTGTTTCCCATACATGTAAGGAGAATACTGTAATTCGAGCATCAATAGATCCATTAGACGTATCAGTGATACCAAATGCCGTGGTTACAGATGATTTTAAACCCCCTGATCCTGACGCAAAAAAAGGAAAAGACCATATTACCATTGTGGTGATTTCTAGATTATTTCCAAATAAGGGAGCCGACCTTTTAACAGCAATAATACCCAGAATATGTAACGAGAGACAAGATGTTGAGTTTTTAGTAGCAGGAGATGGCCCAAGATTCCTTGAATTGGAGCAGATGAGAGAAAAATATTTTCTTCAAGAGAGAGTTAAGCTAATTGGTGCCATTAAGCACGAGGATGTAAGAGATATTATGGTTCAAGGTGAGATTTGCCTTCATCCTTCACTAACTGAAGCATTCGGTACGGTAATTGTAGAAGCAGCTGCATGTGGTTTATATGTTGTTACCACAAATGTAGGTGGAATACCCGAAGTACTCCCAAACCATATGATTACGTTTGCTGAACCGAAAGAAGATTCCTTAGTTCACGCAACCCTCGAAGCAATTAAGCTGGTAAAGGCAGGAAATGTTAATGCATTGTCATTCCATAATGAAATTAAGAATATGTATAGTTGGGAAAACGTTGCTAGGAGAACTGAGAACGTATATGACTCAATTGATATGTCAAAGCTAAATGTCCCCTTGTTTGAAAGACTTAGAAAATATTACTGTTGTGGTCCATTTGCTGGTAAGTTATTTGCATTATGTGCTATAGTAGATATCTTTATCTACATGATTCTTGAATGGCTATATCCTGCAGAGCATATAGATAAGGTAAATAAATGGCCAAGAAAGAGAAGGGAACTTCATTAGCTATAATATATATAATACATAATGATGCATAATTAGTTTAATGATGAAGATAATATTGTAGACTTCAAATTATTATACTTCGATATATCTTCACCTAATGCCGCATTGACTAGTTTCTGGGAAGTATGCAAAGTCTTCCATCGATTGTTGTCAGTTACAGAGTCAAATATGGATGCTTGAACAGAAATTTGCCTTAAGTGTTTTGACAAATTATAGAAATTAAGAGAATTGCAATTTATTGATTTCTCATCACTTGGGGTTAAAGGCTGCTTCAACCAGTCCAATTCATCATCAATCATCGCCAGCTTTTTCGAGTTCATTTTTATGATTTTTTTGAGAAATATTATTTCTTCAATTAAGGTTAAATTAGCACTATAACTCTTCTCAGATAAGATATCATTATATTTTTTTAGATGACCGCTTTCAAATATTTGATTTGACTTAATTAAATTTTGAATCTCTAACTTCAAGGAATTATTCTCTTTTAATAAATCTGAATACTTTGTTTCAAGCAGTATTTTCTCCTCATTTATTTTACTTAATTCATTGTTAAGAGATTCTAGATAGCTCTTATTCTTGCCATGCTCCAAGCTTAAATTATTTTTAAGTAATGATACATTTATAGTTAATTCATCTATTAGCCTATCTTTTTCAATAGATCTTAGCCTCATACTCTCTAAATTATCTTTCAATAAATCGATATCCTCAGCATTATTAGACTTAAGATTATTCTTTTGAAGTTTGTCATAAATAATTGGTTGAAGGATCTTCCTCAATTTGAATTCGAATTTTAACATTGTGAGAGTTTGTTCTATATTATTTTGTACTTTTGCCAACAGCTGCCTGGTATCATTTTCTAATGAATCATCAATTGCTATTCCAGACTCTATCTCATTATATATATCTAAAATTGAAAGGGTATCTTCAATTCCAAAGTTCTCATATCTTAAACAATCAAGCTCCATTGTATAATCATTACCTATATCATTTTCAATAGTTTTTAACCTATTTTTTAATTCAGGCTCAATCACAATTTTCCATTTCTGTAAGAGTTCTTCAAAAGATAGAGAAAACTTCCTAAATGCGTCTTTACCCTCAAATAACAGTAAAAATTTACTTTTTATCTCTTCAAGTATAGTCATATTCATCTGACCATTTAGCAATAATGATTCTAAAATGTATTTGTAATAGAACAAGCCAAAATAAAAATTAGCCATCCCTTCCTTGAAATATTTTTTAATATTTAAGATCAGATGAAGCTGGTCGATGTACCCATCTATTGATTCAATATCAAATTTACCATAAACATTATCTTTGAATCTATTTTCCACAACATTTAAGGTTTCACTGATACCAACGACAACAGAGTTGAATTTATCAGCCACATTCCCAAATTCCACATTCTCATAGTTCCATTCCCACAAAGGAATGAAGAATCTAGCTTCGGCACTAAATTGACGTAATTTATAAACTGCAATATAATACAAGCGCCCTGGATAAAGTTCGTAGGATTGTAAGATTGAAAGACATTTCAATATCGAGTCAGCTCTAGATATAGCTTGTTTTAAATTGTAAATAACATCCAAAATTGTTGAAGATTCATTAATTGATAGACTTGTGTTTTGAGCAAATAATAGTTGTTGTTCTGCTATTACCAATTGTATTTTATTGTTTAAATTTTCCATATCAGTATGTTTAAGCTTATTAGAAAGCTTTTTTATTTCCTCTTTCAAGCTTTCATCTTCTGGGCTTTTAGAATCCTTTGTCAATGATTTTAGTTCAGCAAGTTTTGATTCCAAGAATTTATTTGTCTTCTCAAGTTTATTAATAGAGTTTTTATCATTATGAATGATCTCTTTAAGATCTTTTATGTTTTGGTTCAATTCTTTCTCTACAAGAATTTGATTCTCTTCAAGATTTTTATCCAACTCATGAAGCTCAGTCAACTCTTCTACAGTACTTGATAATTGCTCCACTTTTTGCGTCAATTCTTCATTTTTAGCTTGAAGAGAATCAATTATTTTTTCCAGATCTAATGCTGAGTCTAAATATTCTTGTAACTCTACAATCCTTTTTTCAGCAGCACTAAGTTTATCCACTACTGCCAAATAAGTTTCATCATCCTTCTGTAACAAACCATTATTTTTTTTTAAAGAGTCTAATTCTTTTTTTAAATTGAACTCATTTTGGTCAGTCAAAGATTTCAAACTTACCAAAGCATGCTCAAGTTGGAGATTTCGTTCAAGTAAAACTTTTACATTTTCTTCAGAATAATCACCATGTTTAAGACTTTCTTTAACTTCCTCTTCAATTTGCTTATTTAAAGTAAATTCCTCCTGCAATAATTGGAAATCACCCTTGAGGTCATCGTATTTTATCTGAATACTTTCCAATGACATTTGCAATTCATTATTCTTTTCTTCCATAAAATCCTTATCCACACCGATTTGCTCCAACTTCGACTCTAAAGACTGCAAATTCGTATTAGATTCTTGTAAGAGACTTTCTAATGTACTGGTTTTCTCCTTATACTCCTTTATATCACCAGTTGTAATTTTTAGCTTTAATTGCAACTTCTCTATAATGCCATGAAGTAACAGAACATCATCGTGATGCAAAACCACTCCGTCTGTTCCATCCTGAATAACCATTTTTTCTCTTACAAACACACCATACATGCCACTTTTGCTTGTTTCAAAGTACCTTATTCCCTCCACAGAACCATCATTACGTCCTACTTCATCCTCCAATTCTACCCCTACCCACACACCAGGTGCAAATTTAGTATTCCCAATAAATCTCACAGTACCATAGTTTTCTTTTACCCTAACTCTTTGTCCTACAGTAAGAGGCATCTATTATTAAAGCGGTAATATTCCATAAATTAACACATTTAGAATTTTTGATTTACGCGAATAAAAACAATAATTAAAAAACATCTTGATACTTGAGCGATCATACAATACAACAATGTCAAATTACATGTCTAGGAAGCAAGGCATAGATCAATACTCACAAAATACAAGTATGTCACATCAAGGGAATGCAACCCTCCCATTATCAGGGAATAATGGTGGAAACAACCAGAAAAGAGTGTTAGGTAATTTAAAACTCGAATTATTAAATGAACAAAAACAAGAAATTAGAGAAGCATTTTCACTCTTTGATATGAATAATGATGGATGTTTAGATTATCACGAATTAAAAGTGGCCTTCAGAGCATTAGGATTTGATTTGACGAAGAGAGAAGTATTAGACATAATTCACGAATATGATACCGACGATAGAAACTTAATAACATATGAAAGCTTTTTCCAAGCAGGTACGTAGAAGGGAGTCTTTTAGATTCGAAATATTGAGTCAATTTCATTAATTCTGAATAAAATAATACTAACATTTTAGTTGGGGAGATGATAGTCAATAGAGATCCACTAGATGAGATCCGTCGTGCATTCAAATTATTCGATGATGATGGAACTGGTAAGATTAGTTTAAGAAACTTAAGAAGAGTAGCTAAAGAACTTGGAGAAAACTTGACTGACGACGAACTTAGAGCCATGATAGATGAATTCGATTTAGACGAAGATGGAGAAAGTATGTATTATTTTAATAACCTTGAGCACTTTGAGTTTGAAATTTACTAACTATAATAGTCAATGAGCAAGAGTTTATCAATATTTGTACTGAATGAACTTGCTAATACCGCATTTGTTTAGAAACATCTACATTAATTTCAATTGTATAATATTTTTAGTTCTCTTTTTATTACAAAAAGAAATATGTAACAGTGATTATCGAATATTTTGTAATTCTACGTTTGTATTTGATTTCATGTATTCTAACCAGATTAAAGATATCAAATTTGAGAATAATATTGCATCTTATTTATTAACTACCAAAAGATTTTTAAAAAAGATAATAATTCATGTATGACTTATCTTTAAAGCAAACATGCTTTTAATCTATAGTGTAGTTCGTTCAGTGCCATTGATCTAAACTGCTCTAAGGTTGCACCTTTACTTCAGATATAAAGCTCACGTGCCCAAGTTGAAAAATTTCAATCGTGTGCATACCAACAACTGAAAATTAAAATTTAATCTTCAACAGAATCCAATAGAGTAAAGACTGGGTTAAAACAGGTAGAATACGCAATGTCTTGGAATACTGCTAAAAAGAGATTTCAGAGAGATATTGAGAAATATCCTCAAGCTCTTCGTGAAGTTTACTTAGCCAAAAATAACAAATTTTCTTTACCAACTTTTGAACAAAAAGTATGGCCAGTTCCTAAGAACCAAAGAAAGAGTAAAATAGAAGAAATTGGGTTTGCAAATGGTGATCTTGCATATATTAATAAAGGAGAAAAGAAAGGCACTATATCTACCATATTTCAATATTCACCAGAATTAAATTCCGTACTTCTTGCGGATGTAACTAGCAAGAGAATTATACCTAAAGCAAACTGGGTTGAACACCAAACCAGTCATTTAATGGATTACCCAGACTATGTTTCAATCGACGACATAAAAATTGCTGCCAAAGATAAAGATGAAAATGGAAAAGTGTACTATGTAGTTGCCGATGAAATAATCTATAAGGATAAATATTATGACGATAGGTACAAGAAATGGTTACCAAGAAGATTTGTCAAGCATCACGAGACCATTGAAGTTCCATGGCCAAACCCACCACAAGAACCAAAGGACGACTACTTATCTACAAAGGAAGAAGCTGTTTTTGAAAAAACATACGAATTACAAACCATTGCAAAATCCCCAATTCCATCTGATGCTTTACCTCAATTAAGAAATCCATATTCTAAATACAAAAAGCGCGTCCTTAATGAAATCCAAGCAAGAAAACTTAATGCTCCAACAATGCCAATGTCCGAAGAACAAAAGATTTACTTGGCTAAGAAAGCTGCTGAACCTAAGAAAGTTTACAAGAAATTATCAGACGAAGTTCAAGATTACATTGGAAGTAGAATGTCTGAACATCTTAACAAGATTAATAACCCTGCCTTACTTGCTCATTTAGACAAATTGTCTCAGGCTACTATTCCTGATTTTGCCAAAACAGTAGAAAAGATCAAAGAATCCGAAAACAAATCTACATAGACAGAAATATTTCTTACTTAGTACTCTTTACTCATGTATATATTTATAAAGTTCTTACATAGGATGTATAATTAAAATGAAATTATCATCATAAATTATGTGTATTTTGAATATTAAATGTAAAAGTGCAGAGATATATAAGCAAGATACTAACTTAGATCATGCGATTATAACTTTTCGTAATCTAATTTACCTTCCAATTTCTTCACTTCAGCGATCTTTCTAACGGCTTTCATTAAATCATTTTGAAGAATATAATCTCTTTCATCTCTAATAGCGAAAAAACCTGCTTCAGTTATTACATTTCTGATATCTGCACCATTAAATCCATCACTCATCTTAACTGCGGCTTCAAAATCAAATTCACCTTGTTTTGCGACCTTTGTTGTATGAATCTTGAAGATTTCCAATCTACCGGCTTCATTTGGCAAGCCAATTTCAATTTTTCTATCCAATCTACCAGCTCTCAATAACGCTGGATCTAATGTATCTGGCCTATTTGTAGCCATGATAACTTTGGTTTGTCCCAACGTATCGAAACCATCCATTTGGTTTAATAATTCCATTAATGTTCTTTGGATTTCACGATCGGCAGAAGTACCTTCACTGAATCTACGACCACCAATTGCATCAATTTCATCCATGAAAATAATACATGGAGCATGTTCCTTTGCATACGCAAACATTTCTCTAATTAATCTAGCAGATTCACCAATATATTTATCAACAATAGCAGATGCAGGGGAAAAGATAAAGTTAGCACCAATCGTAGCAGCAACCGCCTTTGCAAGCAAAGTCTTACCAGTACCTGGTGGACCATATAATAAGACACCCTTTGGAGGCTTAATTCCTACTCTGGCGAATAATTCTGGATTCTTTAAAGGTAATTCAATAACTTCACGCAATTCTCTGATTTGCTCAGTTAATCCACCAATACCATTAAATGAAATTTCACCAGGTTCAAATGTGGTCATGTTGTAAACCAAAGGATCCACTTCTCTTGGTAATAATCTCATAATAGTTAATGTAGTCATGTCTAATGATACTCTAACACCATTCTTCAAATTTTCTCTCTTGATGGTATTACGGCAACCAACGATGTAACGAGGGCCACTAGATGCCTTAACAATATATCTGTCATCATCTATTTCTTTCAAAACTTCCCCAATGATCTGTCCCACAGATTGTAATGCTTTAATATCGTTCTCTGTCTTCTCGTAATCCTTTTCCAAGTCTCGTATGCTTAATCTTAAATCCTTTAATCTAGCATCCCATTTTCTATGCTCAATCAATTTATCCTTAAACTTTGACAATGCTCTTTCTCTTTCAGGATCTTCGTGTTGCGTTGGTGCACCACCAGTCAGCTGTTCATCAGCATTTAACGCTGCTAAAAGAGGATCATTTTCTTCTGCACTCATCTCCTATTATTATTTTACCTCAAAAAGTTTATTCTAATGGAATTGGTACAATCAACTATTAATATTATTCTTAGAATATATACACTAACCTTTTTCAGTGGACTTATTTGATACAGGAGTGGCAAACATGGTCAATCGCAAATTTTGCCATATCGCACGCCAATCTAAGTCACATGACCTTGATTTTGATTATGGGATGGAAAATTTTGTTAATACTACCCATATTATAGGTACTATATCACTTCTGATAGCATAATACTAGAGCAAATATAGCATTTAGAGAGAAGATGGAGTTCCATGCTATTATTTTATGTGGAATTGGTAAATCTTTGTCACCATTATCCAAAGTTAGATCTACTGGAGTACCAAAAGCATTACTTCCAGTAGCTAATAGACCTATGATAGATTATGTATTAGAATGGTGTGAAAAGGCATTTTTCCCACATGTTACTGTTGTTGCAGATGAACAATCATCAGAAGAAATTGGAAAGGCGTTAGAAGAATATAAGCTAAAGAAAGTTTCAAAAGACACTAGTGATGAGAGCGAAGCACCAAAGGAAATCATTGAAGGTTTGACATCTATAGAATTGTTAACTATCGAAAGTGAAAGCAGTGGAGAAGTGTTGAGTCATTTGTACAAATCTAATTTCTTTAAAAATCAACAAAATTTTGTCATATTACCATGCGATTTTATCACTAATTTACCACCACAGGTTTTAATTGAAGCTTATAGAAATAAAGAAGATAGTGATCTAGGCACATTATTCTACTACAAGAATCAGTTGGAAATAGAAGATAAAAAGTCTAAAACTTTCCCTAAATCATATACCATTTATTCAGAATCAAAGGATGGACAGTCTCAATTATTGGATATTTACTCTGCAGAAGACATAGATTTCCATAAATCATTGAAGATAAGAACTCAGATGTGCTGGAGATATCCTAATTCTATAATCACTACCAATCTTTTAAATAGTTTCATTTTTTTCGGATCAAACAAGATTTTTGAGATCATGGATGAAAGTCAACAAAAATTCAATGAATCATATTTTAAGAATAGATCTATTACTAAGATTATTCGTGACTTAGCTAGAAGATCTTGGAGACACTCTGAGGTGAAAGAAACAATTGGATTTTGCGAGCTTCCAGAACAAGCTACTTTCTTCAGAAGTAATAACTTGCCAGTATTGATGGAAGCAAATAGATACTTCATGAAATTACAAGCAACCAACAAGTCACAGCATCAGTCACAACCAAAGGATAAGAGTGCTGCTACTGTTGGAGTTGATTCATTAATAGGTAATGCAACTACATTGGGAGAAAAAACCAACGTAAAGAGGACTGTTGTTGGCTCTTCATGTCAAATAGGTAAGAGAGTTAAATTAACCGGATGTCTTATATTAAATAACGTGATCATTGAAGATGATGTTCAATTGGAAAATTGTATTATTGGTCAAGGTGCTCTCATTCACTCTAAGCTGAGATTAACTAACTGTAATGTTGAATCTACGCTTGAAGTTTCTAAAAATACTCAATCTAAGGGTGAAACATTATTGTGCTTCACTTTAGAAGGAATAGTCGATGGCGAAGAGTCAGCAGATTCACTTGAGTCTGATTCTGAAGATAACTCTGGAAGCGATTCTACCGATGAGTATGATGCATATGATGACGAGTTTGCAGATAATGACGATGGTTTATTTGCCAGATAACGAAACTCGTAAATTTGCTTACCAATATTTATAATTAATCCAGCATGTAGTATATAAAAAAATACATAAAATGATATCGTATCAGAACTTTATTAATAACCTGTATTTATCCTATAAAATGCAATAACGGCATAACCTTCCTAGTAAACCAAATGCCAAATGCGAACAAGTATGAAGATGCATTAATAAAACATAATCAGAAATTAACTCTCCATTATTTTTCTCCTTTTCTTAGCACTCTCATCCTTATCCATATGCAGCAACTTCTTAATATATTTAAAGTCAGCATCAGAGTCAACATTTGACTCTACTAAATCACTTTCGTATTCCTCAGAACTTACTCCCGAGTCTTGCAGTTTGGATATTAACTTCTTATATGATACTGGGTCTTTCTTTTTCAAATGCTTTAAGCTTTGTCTTTGCTTATGACTATGTGTTACTGAAATTGGGGGTAAGCTAGGAATAAAATGGTATCCAGGAGAAATATCCAGGGTTAATGAGAATTCAAAGTCTAGTGGGATCTTGAAATCTTCACCATCATGCAGAGGTTCTTTCTTTTTAGATTCAGGAGTTGATGTTTCCTTATTTGTTTCAAGCTCTATTGTATTGCTTGTTTCAGGGCTGTTATTGATATCATTATTCGTGTTGTTCAAATTAATTATTTCTGCTCTCTTAGTAAGAACCCAATTCTCTATATCCTCTCCATTAGTAATAGCAGCCAATAAGTCGTCCAAACACTCTAAATATCCCAAATTTTTTAGAAGTGAATTGGAACTATATGACAAACGATACAATGTAGCAACCGATTTAGCTGCATCAGCAAATTCAGTCTTCTGCTTAGAAACATCTTGCGTATTACCAGATACCGCCAAGTTATAAAGCGATGCTACAGACTTTGCTGCCTTCTTGAACTCAGCATTCAAGTCCTCATTCAACTCGTCTACCGATGCTTGATTTACTGGTTTGGTGAGGGGAAGTGTTGTTGATAAATTCGATAAATCCATAATATCGTAACTCTCTCAAACCTTATAAATCTTATGTAATGTGTAAAATGTTATATCTCTTATTCAACCTCTATCAAATTAAACTAAATCAATATTAATATAATTCCTTCATCTGTGGCACACAAATTTCTTCCGATGATATACCATTTGAGAGCAATGAATCATCCTGCACATAAATGTCCACATTTTAGTTCACAACAACGTAATAAGATTATGAAACTATTTCATTGTTGTGTGATAAAAAACTAGTACAAATGGTTAGATCTACCTTAATTTACCGTTATGATGGTAAGTAGTATTTCAGTATTATTTTAATTAAACAAATAGGATACTAACTAACTAGCACTTCCGTTATGTGGTTCAGTGGACGATAACAACGACCCTGCTATATTAGATCAAAAGAAAAAATGTAAGGTAATTATTAGCAGAATTACTCCAAATTCTGAACCACAGGCTACCATTGAATCTGGAGCTTTTAATATTCACTATCTCATGCTGGAATCGATCATCTATATCTGTATCTGTGATAAATCCTATCCAAGAAAATTAGCATTTTCTTACTTGACAGAAGTGTCTCATGAATTCTATAACTCACACGGCCAAGAAGCTTTGAGCAATTCTGCCAGACCTTTTGGATTCAGCTCTTTTGATACATTTTTGAGTAAAACAAAGAAGATTTACCAGGACCAAAGAGCACAATCCAACTTGGACAAACTCAACAATGACCTTGCGGATGTTAAGAAGGTGATGACAAAAAATATAGAAGACTTATTATACAGAGGAGATTCTTTAGACAAAATGAGTGACTTATCATCGAGCTTGAGAAATGATTCCATAAAATATAGAAAGAGGGCACAAAGAATTAATTTTGAAGCATTAATAAGACAATACATACCAGTTGTAGGTGTGGCATTGTTTTTTGTTTTCATAGTGTGGTATATGTTTTTAAGGTAGTTTAATATTTATGTTTCGTAATGATAAATTTGTTAGGTTATGACATTACAACTATTCTCGCGATATTAAAATAAGCTAATTGTAGGCTCAACTAATATCAACTTAAAAGAGTCAAGTTCCCACTCAATTATATTCATACTGAAGTACTATATTTAGTTGATACATTATACATACCTTTCCTTGTTAAAAATTGACAGCTATGGACAATTTTAGGGGAACTGATGAATCACTATTACCACCCAATCTTATACCGCCTACTCATATTAGTGATAATCGTAGCGAGCCCACAACTGCAGTAAATAAACAAAACATCGAAAATGGTATACCTGGAATAATACCGAATGGAACTGGTGAACTGGATAATGCATTGAATCCTTCTAGACTGAGTAGACAATCTATTATTAGTGACCAGATTGCTATGGATCTGGATTACGAAACTGATGCTGAGGGTTACGAAAGACAATATGAAGATGATTTACAGAGTATTCTCCATGGATTTATGCGTCATGATATTAACAGAACCAGAAAGAATACGCCTAAGAATAAAACGAATTATTTAGGTTTGAATATATTCCCAAACTATGATAACTTGAATGAGGCCGAATTTTATAATAGATACATAAAGGTGGATAAGTCGTCGAATAACTCGTTATTCCATGATAAGCTCAAACACTTTTTCATTCTTTCAGCAGCAGGGAAACCAATATACTCTCTACATGGAGATGATGAGGTAATAATGGGATATATGGGGTTAATCACTACAGTTGTATCCACTTTTGAGGAGAAATTTGGAGATCAAATCCAATCAATAGATTATGGTGACATGAAGATAGTGGTGATGAATATGTATCCGGTAATATATGTTGCAATTTCCAAAATAACACATGAAACATTATTAGATGAAAATGGCAAAAACGATGTTACATTGAGGAATCAGTTGATAAATCTAAGCAATTATTTGGTTTCAGTCCTTTCAAAGCCTACTATATCAAAAAACTTTAATAATAGAATGAATTACGATCTAAGGAAGATGCTTTCTCCGCTGGATCTCCAGAATCTTGATGATATATGCATGAAGTTGACTTACGGAATAGACTCAACTTCAGAATACAATTCTCTTCTTACTTCTTTTGAAGGTTTTGAATATTTCTTAAGTAATTTATTAAATGCATCAGCAAGTTTGAAGATATCACATACAGTCCGAACGAAATTAAGATCAATTTTATTGTCTTCTAAGAGACTAAAGATCGCACCACCACACCATGACACATTAGGTGATTCATTAATGTTTTTCAAAAGAGAGGAAGAAGTTTATTTAGGTGATGAAGTGTTGTTTGCATTTTTAATTAGTCCTAAAGGTAGAATCATTTGTGATATAAGGCCCAAACAGCATTCTTTGTCAAGATCTGACAAGGAGCTACTTATATCTATGGTTTTATCTTTAAGTGGTAAAAACAATAATAGTATTACAGAAGACCTTTGGGTACCTTTATGCATGCCTGAGTTTAATTCCAATGGTTTCCTTCATGTATTTGTAAGGAAATTTGACTTGGGTACTGACTATGGCTCCCTCAACGTAAAAAACTTAAGACTCATACTTATAAGTGGTAATAAGAATAGCTTTTTCCTAATGAAAGAAGTATCAGAACATCTCTTAAAGAAAATCGAAAAACGTACAGTTTTTAAAGAGAACCTAATCAAAGAGCTAGTTAGCTCACAGAATTGCTCAATCTTAAATGACATTAGAGTCCCATATATTAAACATTTTATCTTTAAACTCAAGAAATATAATCAGTACTTTATGAGTTCTGTGGAGGATATAATAAAGGATCAGCAGGCAGATTCTTACTTCCAGTTGGTATATTTTTATTCTATATTGAAGAATTTGAAGGCTACCAAAATTAAAATGAAGGTCCCACAAAATGGTAATATCATGGGTCCCAATAAAATTCAAGATAAGAAACTTTCTTACTGCAAATGGGATTCAAAAATGGGATCTTTCACAGGCTTTATGTTGTCAGATAATAAAAGTGAATTTTATTGCATTTGTGATGATGTGGTAAATTCAAAAGACTTAATAAGATATAGTCTTAAAATTATCCATTGGTGTATTAAATATGAAAGACGATTATTTACAGATGATGATGGTGTATTCTAATATAACTTTTATCTTATTTAAGAATTGCTTGTTCGGCAGATTTGAAGATCTCTGTTAACTTCTCTACGTATTGTTTATGGATTTTTTCAAAATCATTGGCAATTTTAGCTTCAGCATCAGATAATTTCTTTTTGGTATGCTTCTGCATTTTATTTTTCACGTCAGATCTAACTGCTCCCAAGGAAGAATTAGGTTTACCGGTTCCGTTTTTGAACTTTTCAAAAGCTGCCTTAAGCTCTTTAACATTTTCCTTCTTTCTTTCAGTTGTGAGTGGAGGTAATGGAACCTTCAAAGACAGTTTATTATTAGGGTCAATTTGTGGATTCATATTCAAGTTAGAACCTAACACAGCATTGATAATATCCTTTACATGAGATGGGTCAAAAACAGTAATAATAAAATTTCTTCCCTTAACAGTAGTTTGTGCAATTGATGTGAATGAAACCATTCCGTTTGAAGTTTCGACGTTTAACTTATCAAATATACCCGGATTGGTTTTGCCTAATTTGGCTTCATTAGCATACTTGGTGAATCTTTCAACAATATTGGTGAATTTTCTGTTTACATCATCGAAGTCCACCAATGGCTCATTATCAATGGCTTCTTCTACTTCATCAACCTCTTCATTGGAACCTTTCTTACCTTTTTTACCACCTTTAGCTTTCTTGTTACCTTTAGCAAGGGTATAAGCTGTGCTTTGGAAACCACGAAATGGTGTTAATATTTGTGGAGTGGTATATCTGATAGCTAAGGCAGGAATAGCTTGTCTAGCAACCAATCTTTTAGCTATAATACGGTACATTATTATATAAGTAGAAATAACTTAAGACACCATATAATGATCTTCGAAAGTTTCCTATCTCGATCTGTAGATTACCTAAAATGGAAATAAGGAAAAATTCATTGTCTATTAAAATACATATTTTATACATCTTCTTTTTCTTGCTGGAACTCTTGTTGAAATTGATTTAAGATAGCCAAACAAGAATTTGACTCTCTACCTACTTCACCACCTTCTTTAATCATGTTATTTAAATTTTTCATTAAAGGTTTCAAAAATACATCATGCATAACTTTTCTTCTAGTATCCAAATCTTCAGCAGAAATGGTATTTAAATCATTAATGGTAAAAGACCCATCACCTGAGCCTCTAGAATCTTTTTCATCGTCCCCTGTACTTTTCAGCTGTGCCATTTCATGAACAAATAATTTTAAAGATGTGTACGGTTGAGTAGTATCTGGGACTAAGTATTTATATGATAATGGGTGAGTTTGACATATTTGGTTTGGATCCAATTCATTCATATTTTCATCCTTATGAGGAAATATACATATTTTCAAAAAATCTCTTAATATTTTTAAGTGCCCTATTCTGGCATTCTTAGTGGATCCCCCAATAGATGAGCTAGTAGATATCGCCATGGATAACGACTTCTTATCATCAGTTAATGCCCATGACATCAATGCAAAATAAGACTTCATTGTCTTGATAAAATATGACCTAGCTAACGAGTTTGGTGCATTTGAAACAAGTACTGATAAGAACGACGAAGAGGAGTTCCTCACATCAGGTTTAATATGCGTCATAGCTGAATGGATGAAAAGAATTAATGATTTAATATGTAAGTCTAATAGTCCAGACTGGTTCTTAGCACATGCAGTTAATAACGATACAAGACACTTACGAACACTCTGAGATTCATCTAAAACAAGTGGAGTGACACTAGTTAAAATCTGCTTGTAAAGCGATGGGTTTGATGGTAAATGCTGTTCAATGTAGTTTAAAACTTCTTTTCTGGTTTGTGACGAATGGTGCCTTGTGAGTGACAAATGATGAGTCAAGTCAACTTCCTCCTTGTGTTCAGTTCCTCCATTCACAGTTTTCTTGTTAAGAGTCTGATTTGGTAATGAGATGGTTTTTGAAACAAAAGATGTATCAGTATGATTGTCAGGTTTTGCCGCAGTTTTCCCAACCTTCAATTTTTTCTTGACGAAGTCCTTCTTCTTCTCTGCCTTCTTTCTTTTAGATCCCATGGTTCTATCTATTACGATTTGCTACTAATATAATTATCTCTCTAAATTTTTTCAGCCTGATGCCCCATATGCCGCACTCAACTGAAAATCAAAATCGTAAATAAATGTTAAGCACACGGTATATAATGGCAGGGTTCGCTAGCCAGAGAGATGAATTTGATGGCAGTATTTTAAGATCATTGTCATTAAATGATACAAGTCAATTCAGAACTGCAAGAAATGACAGTTTTATGGACGATGATATGATGGAAATTGATGATGTTACAGAGATTTTGGAACAGACAACAAATGGCAAATATCATACACCAGAGCCAGAACCATACTATAACAATGAATACAGGGACACGAGTAAAGCTGGAATCACGCCATTGAATAAAATTGGTAAATTTATGATGTCGCCGTTTCTGTCAACACCAAAATCTGAACAAATGGAAGAAGACGTGAATGCTTCTGATGTGAGCAGTAATAAAACATTAGAATACAACAATACTGATGACGTTGAGATCACTCCAGGGTATCTGGATCCAACAATAGATAATTCAGCTAATCAAACTTATGATTCAGAGGCATCGTTTTCAAGTGCAATATTATCTCCAACTCTACTTGGGGCTAGGATCGCAATAGGAAAGCCTAAATTATTATTACCTGCTCCAGAACATGACCATAGAAAAGACAGTTTTGACTTTGAGTATAACACAGATTCTTTCTCAACATCCAATAGAGAAAGCTCTTATGAAGATAAATATGATGTCTTCAGATCAACTCCAGAATTACGAAACAGATCAAAAACTAAAAACGGTAGTTCGTTCTTCACCAATAATAGCATAGGATCCTTTTTACTAGACAACTCAGACAATAATTCTACGGAAGAATACATCTACAACCCAGCAATCCAGGATTATGTAAACAATGATAACAATCTACAGAACAATGCATTACACAAGTCATATATGTATAAACAGCAAATGGAGAATTTGAGAAACGGCAATTCATTACAATCTAACTTTTATCCAAGTGATGGATCCTACCATAGCACACCAGTTCAAATCCACCACCATCACTATTATAACCCATCGGGCAATGGGAATAATTCACATCTAGACTTGAGTACTGAACTCCACAACAAAGCTAATACATCGATGGGGTTTAATTCATTGGTGGAAGCAAAGGACAATAATTCCGTTTCAAAAATAGACTACAATTTACCATTACCCTGGGAGCTGAACTCTTCTCCGCATGAAAGAGTTCCATATATTATATCTTCATATCTCCAGCTTATTATCAATTTTGGTACCAGTTTCTATGCATTTTATTTAATTACATCGATGATCAAAGCTGTGAGAAAGGATATTGGAAATAAGTTAGACCAAGCAGCATCACTGACAATTGCAACAATAAATGAATGTAGAAATAGTTATAATGCAAATTACTGTGGGACAGAACAAGAGTCTAGTTTGGTATCACGGCAATGTTTACATTGGTATAATTGTATGAATCAGAATCCAAATGAGCGTGGGGACGTTTCTCTGATCAGTGCAAAAACAATTGGTATAATATTCAACTCATTAATAGAGCCCCTTGAATTAAAATTCTTTTTGATATTTTTTGGCTTCATATTTTTCGTATTTTTATGTAACTTCACCTTTGGCTTCATTAGAGCCAAATCATACTACGGTTGGGAAGAAACTGAGTCCAACAATAAAGAAGCAAACTTTACACAAATCGAATAATCACAATTATATATTATAAGACTTAAATAAATTAATTAGTTAGGAATTAAAAGGTTATTATAACAAGTTCTATTAAAGGTTCTACCACAAGTTCAAAAAATTAGTATTAACATGCTGAATATAAAAGTCTCCTATATCTCTTCCGTAAAATGAGATCTTGACTTATTACTTTCTACTTCTTCTCCTAATAAAGCTGAAGGCTCAACAATTGGAGGATACTCAAATTCATTATGAGAGTTATAGTTTGGATTAAATATATCTGAGTCTTCCGAGAATTGTCTTTCATGCAGAGTATTCCGAGACTCTGGAACATCAGTGAATTCTTCATTAGTTGTAGGTAATGGGTGGCCTATAGAACCAAATCTACTATGGCCAATTAGACTTCTATCACCACTAGTTGTATTACCTGAATTACTTCCACTGGATCTAAATATAGAGTCCAAATTATTCTTATTGGTGACACCACGATATTCAAAATCTTGATCATCATCTTTATAAAATCCAGGATCATTTGCAGGAGCTATGATTGCTTGCTTCTCCATGTCATCTTCTAAAGCATTGTTTTTCTTTCTTCCAAAACCAAAAAGCGATCCAAAACCAAAGCCCTTGCGTTCTTCACCATCTTCAGGTGCAACCAAGCCATTATGGTTAAAATCTGGAGATGGGTTAGCGACAGAAGATCTTCTTTTCTTCAATATTAAAAAGAGAACTACCATGACACCAATTAAAATAGTACCACCAACTGATCCAACGACACCACCAATTATTTTGGAATTTCTGGCAGCAACAGAAGTGTGTGATGACTCGCTAGCCGAAGTGGGAACAACTACCATAGTGGTAATTGTTGTATCTGGAGAAACACTTATAGTGGAAATATATGACGAAAATTGAGTAATTGATGCATTCGCAGCCTCACTGCTAGCAGAAGAACTCCTAGTACTCGTAATGGAAGCTGAAGAAGAACTGCTGGTGACTCGGGATGAGCTGGACGAGCTGGATGAGCTGGATGAGCTGGACGAGCTAGATGAGCTAGATGAGCTAGGTGAGCTAGATGAGCTAGATGAGCTTGATAAGCTAGATGAGCTTGATGATTTTGACAGATGAGACAGTGAAGAACTTGATGAGTGAGATCTTGAGCTTGATTGTGTAGAGGATCTTGAGCTTGAAGCACTAGACAGTGAATATGAAGAAGACTTCACAAGACTAGATGATGTAAGGGAACTAGATTCTGACAATGAGCTGGAAAATGAAGATGAACTAGATGGAAATCCCGAACTAGTACTACTTACACTTGTCGAAGAAGGTATTGAAGAGCTCGAAGAACTTAAAACCAGCAGGACCCAAGATGAGGAACTTTGCAAGTAAGAACTCAGCAGAACATCGATGCTCGAACTACTTGAGAAACCATCACTTGACAGGGAGATATAGGTATCACTGGAAGAAGATGGGAGAATCCCAGAACTTGAAATTCCAGTAGAGTCCAGAATAGAAGGACTGTCACTAAAAGATGTACTCAACGGAGGATCTGAAGTAGTACTTGCTGGAACCAGCGAGGTTAAAAGATCCGATGAGGTTGGTGAAGAACTTTCCAATATTGAAGTTGTATTAGCTATACTGCCCAGTACAACATCCCTTTTACCATTATTTACAACATCATACACGTCTGTAGCCCCCAAAGCGTTTCTGATCGTATTTTTAATCGTACCTATGTAGTCCATCGAAGAATAATTAAACCACTAATAAGTAAAGGATGGGAAATTCCTTCGAGCAATTAACGACTTTATGTTTAAGCTAATTATCCTAAGATGCTAATACACACACTCACCAACTAGTGTAAATATATTCGATGATTATATAGATTCTAAGGGTGACTCTAAATATAGAATATTCAATTTTTCAAGAAGACTCGGCGTTGCTGCGAGATCCCTAGTGACGCACTACGCTATGAGATGAGAAGGCCTTGATCCTAACCCTTCTAAAAACGAACTAAATTGTATACAGATGTATATGCACTCATATGGAGACGTGTTTACGGGCACCCTATTAATAGACCAGATGACTGGAGCTTGAGCCCGTGGTGTTTCTAATGATTCAGATTCAGGGGATCTAGTTGGTACCTAGAAAGTTAGTGGGACCACATACAGGAGACCACATACAGGAGATTTTTGATCTACGCCGTTTCTGGAATCTACGATCGATTAGTGATTCACATTATACTTTAAGCTTTACGACTCGGAACTTATTCACAATATCAAAGCTTAACGACTTAGAACGATTCACAATATCAAAGCTTAACGGCTTGGAACCCCTTACCACTGACTACACCCATCCAATCGCCGTCATTTTGTCTCCAACATGCATTATTGACTTCTAAATCTTCCTGATAGGCCATGACCGGTGAGTCAATAACGACCCCTAGTTCCGAGCTAGTGGCTTTCGACAGATTTAAGTTGTTACAGTCCCACACAAGCGCATGACAATCGTCTCCACCAGTGAGTAGATGATTTGACGTAGGGTGCCATGAAACAGAATTTATGGCAGTTGTATTGACACCCCCTAAAGAACCATCTAGGGTAGACACTGGGAGTCCTGGCATTCTCATATCGATAATTATGACTTGATTAGAATTGACTCCTACGGTTGCCATGTAGAACTGATCAATATTCGATGTGGATAGCTTAAGTAACGCTTTCGACGCCGTGGAACTTTTATAAGATGCAGAAGGTGTAGTTATAGGCTCGTATATGATTGTAGAATGCTCTAGCGATCTCAAGTCAAATACACGCATGGAACCATCGTTTCCTACTGAAGCAAAAATGTTAGTAGAATTGTGTACAAATTTCACATCAAATACTTCAGAATCGTGTGCAATTAATTGTGTTTTTATAGTAGCAGTGTCAGTAGGCAAACCCAGTGACTTGTCCTGGATAGGATGAGATCTATGCAAATCCCATACAGTACAAGTGGTGTCTATTGAGGAGGTGATTATGAGTGAAGGATCAGTTTTGTTCCAGTCAAAAGAGGTGACTGGTGGTAATGTGTTCAATTCCTCTTTATAAATATTAGAGGACCCTCCTGAGCTAGATGTCGACGAGTTTGCTGTCGAAGTATTAGCTAAGCTGTGGGTCTGTGTCAACAGATAGTCATTATTTTGATCTATGGAGTCGTGGTCCACCTTATATAATCTTAATATTTCTGATGAAGCAGCTATTCTTTCGTTGGAACCATTATTCATGCCAGACAATGATGGATCCCATTGTAATTTAGTTATCGGATAATCTACAGACGTATCTGCTACTTTGTGCATATCAAACCCTTCTATCACATTCTCACCTGGGTTCATTAACTCGGGACCCATTTCATCTAAATCAGACCTAGTAGACATTGAATCGTATGCTATTCCATGTACCACTTGTAGTTTATTTATAAACCCTTCTTTATAAGAACTTAAGGCTATGCATTCGACGTCAAGTCCACTTAGATGCACCCAGTCGGAGCAATATAGTGGAAGAGGCGAAAAATAATAAGAGGATCTCTCCAGAGGCTGAACAGGTGTGGAACTTTGTACCTGCATTCCAGACAGCATAGCGGAACTAGGTGGTAATAATGGATGATAACTGCCGGAATAAGGCGTTCTTGACTGCCTAGTATTTGGAAAACTCGACATATTTACTCCCAAGCTTGGTGATGAATAGAACGGAGCATTAGATGACGTAGAACCTCTCTTGGGTCTACTGTATAAATCCATTTATTTTGTATCAAAGATTAAATATATTTGAGGTTACAAATATGGAGTTGATTAATGAAATTGAAAAAGAAGTGATGTCACGTGAACAACCAACAACAATTTTTGGTAATAGTTTTTGCAATTATTCACAGCCATCGTTGAGTTACCGAATATATAGGAAAGATATAGTTACGATTTCTTATCAAGCTTATTATTAAAATTTTCTATCTATAGAAAAACGAATTATATGGAACACAGCTAATATACATTATTTAGGTTTAATTTTGGGATGATACAACTTCCTCAACAGATGGACAAGTACACATCAAATTCAAGTCACCGTAAGTGTCATCAAGTCTTGCAACTGTTGGCCAACATTTGGAAGTCCTTAAATAAGGTAATGGATAAGCAGCTTGTTCTCTAGTGTAACCTCTAGCTTCCCACTCTTGTTGAGGGGTGGAAATTATGTCCTCCAAAGAATGTGGGGCATTCTTTAATACATTTCCTGATGGGTCCTTGTTTGCAAAAGCTTCAATTTCCTTTCTAATCGATAACAATGCATCCACAAATCTATCTAATTCTTCAAGATTTTCAGATTCAGTTGGTTCGATCATTAAGGTTCCAACAACTGGGAAAGACATAGTTGGTGCATGAAATCCATAATCTTGCAATCTCTTGGCAATATCAATAGCTTCAACTCCAACTGCCTTAAATTCTCTTACATCTAAAATAAACTCGTGAGCGCAATGTTTGATAGAATCTGAAGAGTTAGATTTAGGATCAACGAATAAAATCTCGTAAGCTTCATTCAATCTCTTCATCATGTAATTTGCGTTCAACATAGCAACGGCTGAAGCATATGGCAAACCTCTAGCACCCATCATCTTAATATAGGAATATGAAACTGGGATAACAGAAGCTGATCCATATGGGGCGGAATTGACAGATCTAATTGATTCATTAGTAGAATGTGGAGTTTGAACAAAATGATGAGAAGGTAAAAATGGTTTTAAGTGCTCTTTTACACAGACAGGAGCTTGGCCAGGGCCACCTCCACCATGGGATAATGCAAAGGTTTTATGGATATTCAAATGACAAACATCTGCCCCCAAGTCACCTGGAGAAGTTAATCCTACTTGAGCATTCATATTAGCTCCATCTAAGTAAACAAGACCACCATTTTCGTGAACAATATTTATGGCAGTTCTGACTCCAGGCTCAAATAATCCATATGTAGATGGGTAAGTGATCATGATAGAACAAAGATTTTCCTTGTATTTCTCAGCTTTTTCTTTCAAATCTACTAAATCAATGGAACCATTATTCAAACATTTAATTGGAACAACCTTTAAGCTACACATGGCAGCAGATGCAGGGTTGGTACCATGGGCACTGACTGGGATAAGACAGATGTTTCTCTTCTCATATTCACCTCTTGACTTGTGATATTGTCTAATTAACGATAAACCGGTGTATTCACCTTGGGCACCAGAATTTGGCATCATTGTAGTAGCGTCAAAGCCAGTAATATCGTTCAAGTCTTTTTCAAATTCGTCAATAAGTTCCTTGTAGCCTTGAGCTTGGTCAAGTGGAGCAAATGGATGGATAGAATTAAAACCAGGCATAGATAAAGTTTGCATCTCAACTGTAGCATTCAACTTCATGGTACATGATCCCAATGGGATCATCGAGTTAGCTAAAGAAAGATCCTTACTTTGTAACAAGTGCAAGTAACGTAACATAGCAGTTTCGGAGTGATGAGTGTTGAAGACTTCATGAGTCAAGATTTCATCAGTTCTTAATAATTCAGTAGGTAACTTTGGTAATTCTACACTTTCATCAATATCTAACTTTTCAGAAGTGAAAATATCAACTAAAGCAACTAAATCTTCCTTGGTAACAGTTTCATCGAGATTTAAAGATACGGTACTATCATCAACTTTGAACAAGTTAATATTGTACTTGGATAATGCTTTGTCTAAAAGCTCATCTGATGTGATACCTGATAACTTAACACTTAAAGTATCAAACCATTTGTCATTTAAAATTTCGTGTTTTTGAGAAATAGCTTCTGCTAATAAGGTAGTGAATCCATATACTCTAGCAGCAATATCTTTCAAACCTTGTGATCCATGGTAAACGGCATACATAGCAGACATATTAGCTAATAAAGCTTGGGCTGTACAAATGTTAGAAGTTGCCTTTTCTCTCTTGATATGTTGTTCTCTAGTCTGTAAAGCTAATCTTAAAGCAGGCTTCCCAAGTCTATCTTTAGAAATACCCACAATTCTACCAGGGATCTTTCTTGAGTGTTTCATAGTAGTTGCAAAAAAAGCAGCGTGAGGACCACCGTAACCAAATGGAACACCAAATCTTTGAGAAGTACCTAATGCAATGTCAGCACCAAATTCAGATGGAGGCTTAAGTAAAGTTAATGCTAATAAGTCAGTTGCAACCGCAAGTAAACCTTTATTCTCGTGAACTACATCACCGACTGCTTTAAAATTGGTAATGGAACCATCAGTACCAGGATACTGAACCAAAGCACCGCAAATATCCTTGGAAATTTCTTGCAACTTGTTGAATCCTTCTTCGGTAGATAATGGTAATTCTATAACTTCCACCCCGATGTTTTCAGCTCTTGATTTTACAACTTCTAAGGTTTGTGGGTGCAAATTGGTGTCGACAACATATTTTGATTTCTTTCCTCTTAATGTTTGAAATGACATTGATAATGCTTCACCGGCAGCAGTACCCTCGTCCAACAAAGAAGCATTTGCCATAGGAAGTCCTGTTAAAGAAGATACCATCGTTTGATAATTTAATAATGATTCTAATCTACCTTGCGAAATTTCTGGTTGATATGGAGTGTACGATGTGTACCATTCTGGACTTTCTAATAAGTTTCTTTGAACTACTGGAGGGACTCTAGTTCCTGAGTAACCCTTACCAATAAAAGATTTTGCTATCTTGTTCTTATTGGCAAGATTATGTAAATGATTTAACATTTCTGTTTCAGTAAATCCATTTAATGGCTGCACTTGTAACTTTCTCTTCACCAACACATGCTCTGGTATGGCACTGTTTAAAAACTCATCCATATCTTTGTAACCTAAGGAAGCTAACATTTTTTCTGTTTCCTCAGGAGTAGGGCCCAAATGACGTCTCGCAAAAGTATCTAATGAAGCTAAAGTCAAAGATTCAGAAGCTGGACTATGAACTTTGGCATAATTAGCAGTAGAAGTATCAGCTCTTGTAGATAACAATCTCCTTGTAGGCAACACTACTGATCTAACAGTAGATGTGTAAGTTGCTCTATTTAATGCTGCCTTGATCCCGTTGGAACGGGTCAATCTCAATAAGGTCCTAGTTTGGATCATGTTATAATATACACTATAGCAACAAATAGATCTTTATTATCTAAAAAAAAAGCCTAAAACCTTAATACTTAGCTAACAGCTATAAAATTTTAGGATGGGACTGTGATGTATTTAAGAGAAACCAAGTAGAGATAGTAGCACGCGCCGAGTCAAGTCGCTATCTCAAAAAACGGTTTTGAAAGCATCGGAGTCAGGGAAGTATGATAAATTACGAGGGAATGATTACTTAAGACTCGGATTTGTGAGAAAGTTTAGACCCGGGCACCAAAATGTATTAGGATTTGTTACCATGTGATACGCCTTTAAATTTGACTCTGAATTTGCCAATCAACTGGTAGGACATGTGAAATGCCTAATATGAAATTAAATCATTAGGCATCAGGGTTAAATTGCCAATAGATATGAGGATCGGGGAAAGTGTTTAGAAGTTAATGAGGATTGAAATCGAAACAGGGGCATCAATCATCTCGGTATATTCAAAATGACTATTCACGAGTGAGAGTCACGAGTAAAAAAAAAAGAAAAGGAAAAAGTTACCAGAGTCTAAAAATAATTTTTCTGCGATAAATGGATGGGGAGAGGATCCCGCAAACATAAACCTCCAAATTTGGTAAAATATAGTTAATGTCGCTCAATGACTTCAGAGAAATATTTACTCAGCTTACATAAATAAATTGTTTTACCCAATATTAATTTATATTAAAAAACTACGAAAATAAAACTTATAAACCTAACTTTAATAAAGCAATAACTCCATACGCGAACGTAGCAATTTTTGCAACTCAATGTATTAGAGTTAATCAGTTTATTTCTTAGCAGCCTTTTGAGCAGCCTTGGTGACCTTACCAGCCTTGTCAGACTTGACAACAGACTTGATAACACCGACAGCAACAGTTTGTCTCATATCTCTGACAGCGAATCTACCTAATGGTGGGTAGTCAGTGAAGGCTTCAACACACATTGGCTTAGATGGTTCCATCTTAACGAT
>JAKUBG010000070.1:0-27833 GCA_030563145.1 Schwanniomyces polymorphus var. africanus
ATAAATTTAGGTTGCTTAGGAAGTTCTGTATCATCACAGATTCGGGAAGAAATTGCTGAGGTATCAAAAAAGGTTTCACTAAATTACAAAGTAGTTAACCTCCACTCTTTTGGATTAACTATGATGGGGGCTCTAACATCATTTATTTATGAGGCATTTGAGGGAAATGATCACACAAAAGAAGCAAATGAGCTTTACGAAGTGTATCAGTATATAAGGAAAACAGATGAAGAGTACTTGGATTTTTTAACTAAAGAGGCTAACAAAGTAGTATTAAGCTATAGAAGTACGCTTAACATAATGTCAGTAGTATGAGTTTTTTCAGTTAAGGATTTCAACTTCATGTGTCTAATAATATATATATTGGATCTCTGAATGGGGTACTTAATTACCCCCACTGTCATATGAATTTTATTATGGCTTTTTATGTCTTCATTAATATAGTCATTCATTCATTTATTATTAAACTTATTAGTAGTATATATTTATATTATCATATAATATATCATTGGTCTTACATATGTCCTGAGGTACTTATTGTGAAGTTATGGCTCCAATAAAAAGTATTTCCACGCTTAAAGAATCATATTATATTTATAATGGTTTATTACTCCATTAACTTTTAGTTTGCAAAAGTATATTTGATAAAGCTAGATGTATATTTGGGTTCTCAAAGTGTTCTTACTTATGTCTCTTCTAGATATGTTTATATAAATATTTTGTGAGTGTTCCTTCATATGAAGTTTGTTCTATATATTGGTAGTATCTGGTTTAGATCTCTGTGCTTCCTACCCGAATCTCATGACCAACCATGGTTGATATACGAGATTTATGCGGCTATAATTCGATTCCTTGAATATATCATAGGTTTATGTCATGCTTTCCAAAATCTCAGATAAATAGACCACTTTTGCAGAGTTATTTTTTAATCATTATTCCACTCCTCATTTGCATCAAAATGAACGCATTAAGCGTTAGGATATTATTGAAATTTCTGTATATGCTGAGTATAATTCATTCATCTAAATAAACGTATTGTCTATTCAGGAGAATGCGTTTAAAAAGTCTAATAAAGATAGCTGAAAATATTTCGCAGCCATATTATTTAATGCGTGTGAAAATCTCACAGAATAATTGTTGATCATACATGTGATATTTATCAACCATTTTTGAGGTATGTAGTACTGTATATATTATTGGTGACAAAATTCAAACGGAACTTGAAAGTCCTCGAATGTATATAATGAGAGGATATTCTTCATTCAGAAACTGCAGAATATGGTACATATTATAGTTTCCTAAAAAGTCCGTACACATAAAAATGTGCACCAATTACTACTTTCGTGAAAATTCACAATTCATGATATGCTGAAATTTTGTGACAGCAATAATAGTTAAAAGTTGCATGTGGAGTTATTTAAAAACTCATAGGATTCTTTTTAAAATATTATTTTAGCATGGAAAGAGATTTATTATACAAAAATATTTCAAAGTATATATTTGGTCTAGACTATCTAGATGCAAATGAGTATGACTTTAATAATTTCTCAATCGGGAAGTTTGATTATAATAAACTTTTTCAAGGAAAGTATTTCGTAACCAAGGACGACTTGGCATTAAAGTTCTTCGAGAGTATACATAAACATGATTTAATTGTTCTTAATAGAAGCTTCGAAAAGAATATTACAGATAACCAAACTAAATGGAAATTAGCTTTCATATTTTTCATGGTAACACCGTTCACGGGATACAAATTTTTGGATCCATTTCAAACACTTTTAAACCGAGACACTCTTGGTAAAATCACAGAAAGTCAGCCAACTGATAATATTCTATTAGGAACCTTATCTGAAATAGAATTTATAGACAACCAAGAAATAGATAAACTGAGATTTGAAAGCAACTGGAACAAGATACTAAATACTGATATTTTTTCAGATCCACGTTTTTCTGAAACACAAAGAAATTCGGTAGTAGATGAATTATTAAAACTTGGATTCATTCATAATCATAAATATATCAAGAACATAAAGAAGCTAAGTGAGCTTGCATTCAGAGATCTATTCAAAGACTTTTTATTTAAGCCGATTTGTGAGTTTGTCGCTGCTCTTCAACAGATTAAAATATTTATTTCAGATAGAAATAATGTTGGTCCAACAGGAGTAGAAACTAAAGTGCCACATCAAACCAATGATGTTTTTCATTCCTACTCAGATCTTTGTGCATATTTGGATACTCATACATATGACACCCTCGCTATTGTTGAAGTAAAAAAATTGCCGCTATTTATTCATAATAATAAATTAGATTTTATGAATTCGTTGACAAACAGCTTCTTTGTTCAACTCATTTCAGAAATGTTTAAAAATCGGAAAAATAAAGGGATTTTAACAGATTCGAATACCACGATTTTGGTAGAAATTGACCTAAAAAGAACTAGAATATTAAGAAATGAAAATCGAGAAAACAAAACAAAGAGAACAAAATATTCTTCTAATAATGTCTCAAAGAAAACAAATTTAGGTAGCTCGGGAAGTTCTGTATTATCACAGGTTCAGGAAGAGATTGTCGAAGTACCAAAAAAGGTTTCACTAAATTACAAAGTGGTCAACCTTCACTCTTCAGGATTAACTATGATGGGGGCTCTAACATCATTTATTTATGAGGCATTTGAGGGAAATGATCACCCAAAAGAAGCAAATGAGCTATATGAAGTTTACCAGTATATAAGAAAAACAGATGAGGAATACTTGGAATACTTGACTAAGGAGGCTAACA
Source organism: Schwanniomyces polymorphus var. africanus (assembly GCA_030563145.1). NCBI lineage: Eukaryota > Fungi > Ascomycota > Pichiomycetes > Serinales > Debaryomycetaceae > Schwanniomyces > Schwanniomyces polymorphus. The sequence continues at coordinate 2,779 of JAKUBG010000070.1, forward strand.
AAGTAGTATTAAGCTATAGAAATACGCTTAGCATAATGTCAGTAGTATGAGTTTTTTCAGTTAAGGATTTCAACTTCATATGTCTATATTGGATCTCTGAATGGGGTACTTAATTACACCCACTGTCATATTACGAATTATGTATATTGTTATGTCTTCTTAATACAGTCATTCATTCACTTTTTATTAATCCTATTAGTAGTAAATATTTATATTATCATTTAATATTGTCATTGGTCCTCAGACACTTATTTTAAAGTTATCTCTTCAACATGTGTATCCACGCTTAAAGTATCATATTATATTTGTAATATTTTATTACTCCATTAACTTTTAGTTTGCAAAAGTATATTTGATAAAGCTAGATGTATATTTGGGTTCTCAAAGTGTTCTTACTTATGTCTCTTCTAGATATGTTTATATAAATATTTTGTGAGTGTTCCTTCATATGAAGTTTGTTCTATATATTGGTAGTATCTGCGTTTAGATCTCTGTGCTTCCTACCCGAATCTCATGACCAACCATGGTTGATATACGAGATTTATGCGGCTATAATTCGATTCCCTGAATATATCATAGTAATATGTCATGCTTTCCGAAATCACAGGTAAATAAATCACTCTTGCGGAATTATGTTTTAATCATTAGTCCAACTCCGCATATGCATTAAAATGAACGCATTAAGCGTTAGGATATTGAAATTTCTGTATATGCTGAATATAATTCATTCATCTAAATAAACGTATTGTCTATTCAGGAGAATGCGTTTAAAAAGTCTAATAAAGATAGCTGAAAATATTTCGCAGCCATATTATTTAATGCGTGTGAAAATCTCACAGAATAATTGTTGATCATACATGTGATATTTATCAACCATTTTTGAGGTACTTTTTAGTTCTATATATATTGTGCTCAACATTTTAAAAGTACGCAGTAGCAATTCAGATATAAAGAATTATATAAGTACAAATTATTTTGTGACAAGTGGTATACTTGGAGAGAAGTATAGAAATTGATTATACAGTTGGTGAACAAAACTGTATAGTTGTAAAAATATGGTCTAAATTCGGAAACTATAGAATTCTAATATATTTTATAGTTTCCTAAAGAGACATTTTATGTATAGCTATGCAATACTTACTGCTTTGATGAGACGTGAAGATATGTTGAGTTCTGCAACAGCAATAATATTTGTTATAGCATAAAGAAGGTATTTATATAAATGAATTTAAGTCTATTTTAAAATAATTATCTTAACATGGAAAAGACCATATTATACAAAAATATATCCAAATATATCCTTGGTCAAGACCACCTAAATCCAAATGAGTACGATTTCACCAACTTTTCTATTACAGACTTTGATTATAGAAAATTATTCGAAGGAAATAATTTCGTAAGAAACGAAGAACTATGCCTCAAGTTTTTTGGGGCAGTCGATGAAGATGTTGTGAGAACTATCTATAAACGGTTTGACTTATATATAACGGAAAACCCATATAAGTGGAGAACTGCCTTTATATTTTTTATGACACTACCATATACGGAATATGAGTTTTTGGGGGAGAACGGTGATATAATAGACCCAGATAATCTCGATAAAGCAACTGATAGTAAAGCATCAGATAATATTCTCCTAGGGACCTTTTCAAAGATTGACTTTATCGATAATAGGGAAATGCCTCAAAAGAGATTCGATAGCACGTTAAAAAGAATATTAGATACTAATATATTTTCCAAAGATTCATACACTACCGAACAAAGAGATGATATAATTATCCTGTTGCTAAGACTCAGATTCACACAGGAGCATGAATATGTCGAGGGCATAAAGAAGCAATGTGAACTGTCATTCTGCAAAACGTTTGGGAAATATTTATTTGATCCGATATGCAAATTTGTGGCTGAATTACAAAATATTGAGATATATATTTCAGAGAGAAATAACTTTGGTCCAACAGGGGTAGAAACTAAAGTACCTCATCAAACCAATGATATTTTTTATTCCTACCCAGATATTTGTGCATATTTGGATAGTCATGCAAATAACACCCTCGCTATTGTTGAAGTAAAAAAATTGCCGCTATTTATTCATCATAATAAATTAAATTTTACGGATCCGTTGACAAATAGCTTCCTTCTTCAGCTTCTTGCAGAAATGTTTACAAATCGCAAGAACAAGGGAATTTTAACAGATTCAAATTGGGTGATTTTAACAGAAATTGATCTAGAGAGAACTAGAATATTACGAAATGAAAATCGAGAAAGCCAAACCAAGAGAGCAAAACATTCTTCTAATAATGTGACAAAGAAGAGGAGTTTGTGTAGTTCAGGAAGTTCTGTATCATCTCAGGTTCAGGAAGAGATTGTAGAATTGTCAAAAAAGATTTCACTAAATTACAAAGTGGTCAACCTTCACTCTTCAGGATTAACTATTATGGGGGCTCTAACTTCATTTATTTATGAGGCATTTGATAGAATTGATCGCATAAAAGAAGCAAATGAGCTTTACGAAGTGTATCAGTATATAAGAAAAACGAATGAGGAATACTTGGAATATTTGACTAAAGAGGCTAACAAAGTAGTGTCAAGCTATAGAAGTACGCTTAGCATAATGTCAGTAGTATGAGTTTTTTCAGTTAAGGATTTTAACTTCGAATATCTAGTAAAATGATATACATAAGTGTTTAACTTTAATTCTCAGACAATCCCTGACATGCGTTATTAATTACTTTAATTTCTGCTGTGCGAACCCCATATATATTGACTTCATTTATCTCGTCATTAATATAATTATATATTTAGTGTTGTATTAAACTCGTTATTCGAAAATATTTATTTTGTAGTATATTACACATCTGTTTTTACTTACTTAAAGTATAAGTTATATTCCGAAATACATTCGGTTTAAAGCACTATATTAATATTTGTAGTTTCTATACCACCATTCACTTTTAGCTTCCAGAATTTTTATATAACCTAGAGAAAAGACTTCATATATATTTAGGTTCTCAAAGTATACCTAGCTTATGTTTGTTCTAGATAAGTTTATATAAATATTTTGTGAGTGTTACTTCATTTTAAGTTTGATCTACATATTGGTAGTATCGAAATTTCACGTTATTCCCTTATTAATAGTATATCCGACTAGTATAAATACGAGATTTATGTCGTTTTAATTCGATTCCCTATATATATCATAGTATTACGTCATGCTTTCCGAAATCTCAGATAGATAGACCAAGTTTCGCACTCTTGCAGAATTATATTTTAATCATTAGCCCAATTCCGCATATGCATCAAAATGAACTCATTAAACGTTGGGATATTATTGAGATTTCTGTATATTCTGAGTATAGTTAATTCAGTCATATAAATAAACGTATTATCTATTCAGGAAAAGGTGTTTAAAAAGTCCAATAAAGATAGCTGAAAATATTTCGTAGTCATATTATTTAATACGTGGGAAAAGCTCATAGCATAATTGTTGATCATACATGTGATACAATATTTGAGGTACTTTTTAGTGTTATATATATTGTGATCAACATTTTAAAAGTACGCAGTAACAATTTAGATACAAAGAAATATATAAGTATAAATTATTTTTGACAAGTGGTATTCTTGGAGAGAAGTATAGAAATTGGGAACAATTATACAGTTGGTGACGAAAGACAAGCGGTAGAATTATATTATATTTTATAGTTTCCTAAAAAGACATTTTATGTATAGCTGTGCAATAGTTACTACATTGATGAGATGTATAGATACGTTGTGTTCTGCAACCGCAATAATATTTGTTATAGCATAAAGATGAAGGTAATTATATAAACCAAAGTAAGTCTTTATTAAATAATTATTTCAACATGAAAAAGACCATATTGTACAAGAATATATCCAAATATATCCTTGGTCAAGACCACGTAAATCCAAAAGAGGAGTACGATTTCACTAACTTTTCTATTACAGACTTCGATTATAGAAAATTATTCGAAGGAATTAATTTCGTAACAAATAAAGACTTATCCCTCAAGTTCTTTGGCACCGCAAGTGAGTTTGATTTAGATACTATCTATAGTCATTTTAACTTATATATATATCATAATCAAAATAAGTGGAGAACAGCTTTCCTATTTCATATGACCCTCCCTTCTACTGAATATGAATTTGAGGGGGAGAATGGTGATATAATAAATCCAAATAATCCCGATATAGCAACTAATAGTCAAGCATCAGATAATATTCTTATAGGAACCTTTTCGAAGATTGACTTTATCGATAATAGAGAGATGCCTCAAAAGAGATTTGATAACACGTTAAAAAGAATATTAGATACTGACATATTTTCCAAAAGTTTATACGCTACCGAACAAAGAGGAAATATAATTCTGCTGATGCTAAAACTCAGATTCACACAGAGCCATGATTATATCGAGGACATAGAGAAGCTAAGTGAATTTTCATTCTGCAAAACGTTTGGGAAATATTTATTTGATCCGATATGCGAATTTGTGGCTGAATTACAAATTATTGAGATACGTATTTTAGATAGAAATAACGTTGGTCCAACAGGGGTAGAGACTAAAGTGCCACATCAAACCAATGATGTTTTTCATTCCTACCCAGATATTTGTGCATACTTAAGAAAAAACGCAAAAAACACCCTCGCTATTGTTGAAGTAAAAAAAATGCCGCTATTTATTCATGATATATTAAATTATAATGATCCATTGACAAACAGCTTCTTTGTTCAGCTTATTTCTGAAATGTTCTCTAATCGCAAGAATAAAGGAATTCTAACTGATTCGAATACCACGATTTTGGTAGAAATTGACCTAGAGAGAACTAGAATATTACGAAATGAAAATCGAGAAAACCAATCCAAGAGAACAAAATATTCTTCTAATAATGTGACAAAGAAGATAAATTTAGGTCGCTTAGGAAGTTCTGTATCATCACAGATTCAAGAAGAGATTGTAGAAATATCAAAAAAGGTTTCACTAAATTACAAAGTGGTTAACCTTCACTCTTCTGGATTAACTATGATGGGGGCCCTAACTTCATTTATTTACGAGGCATTTCAGAGTAGTGATTATACAAAAGAAACAAATGAGCTTTACGAAGTGTATCAGTATATAAGAAAAGCAGATGAGGAATACTTGGAATATTTGACAGAGGAATCTAGTGAAATATTGCCAGAATTTTTAAGTCATTGCAGTTATAACATTAATATGGTTGTAAGGAAAGAAAAAATTTACCTCTGAAGAACTCACACATTCTTTTAAACTTATATGATTGAAAAGCTTTAACAATAATCTCATTTCATTCGTCAAAATTCCTCGGCATCTGAGTAATTGCATAATATGGTTAAAGTGGATCAACTCCCTAAGAAAGACAGCAGGGCAACTTGCACAGATTTTGTTTGATAACGTGGAACGTATGAAATATTATTTCTGGAGAAAAGATTCAACAGTTTATACTTAGAACATAAAAAGGTATTCAGTGTATTCTATTGTACTATTACGCTATTCGTCTATATATCTTTTTCAGTATTTAGAACTGGATTTAAACTTAACCGCCAGGAGTAAGGATGTGAAGCTTGCAATATAGAAGTTAGCTCAATTTTATCTACGCTTAATTCTTTCAATAATTAGATGACATTCAGATATATTGGAAACAATTATAATGTATTCGATTAAATATAAAAAAGTATTTTTGATTAATTTTGGATATTGGAAGTTTGATGAAAAATAATTATACCCAAGTATCCACTAGGGATAAGTATATATATATTTTACGTATAGGTATTTAGGTCAGGTATTATGGGACTTTATACATACAACTTTGATTAAGATGAGGTATTCTTTTAAATATGGCTTGACTAAAATAATAAAGTCACTTTGTCTTATTATTAAAAGATGGAAATATTAAATAATTATTCAATAAAATTATATATATAGTAAAGTATATTTCGATTTAACTAAAGAGGGTTTCAATGTAAGTCATTTTCCATATTTGACTATTTGAATTAAGATTTCTGATTATTTTATATTGTAACTACTTTGACAATTCTTTCTAAAGATATTAAGTTTGAAACAAATACCTACACCTTTAGAATTTGGAATAAATATTCAAAGATTAGTAAAGTTCCAGTTTTATAAATTTATACAGTATTTGAATAATGAAAGTTTCCATCTAGTTCCCGTAACCTAGTCGCAGCTTGTTCACATGTGATATCTCTTTGTGCTTCCCCCAACATTTCGAATCCTACGGAGAATTTTTTTATAGTAGCTGATCTTAATAAAGGAGGGTAAAAATGTATATGAAACCACAGATTTTCAATTTCATGGTGTTCCCCACTTAAAGGTGCTTGGTGAATTCCCATTGAGTATGGAAATGATGTATTGAATAAGTTATCATACTTTATTGTCAATACTTTTAAAATTGAAGCTAAATCTTCTAAGTGCAATTGATCAAAGTCTTTGATTGATTTCAAATGTTTCTTTGAGAGAAGTAATGTTTCAAATGGCCACATAGCCCAGTATGGTACAACAACAATAAATGAATCATTTTCACAGACGATTCTTTCTTTTTCTCCCACTTCTATTTTTATATAATCATCTAATAGATGAGTATGGTTTTCATTGTAATACTTGGTCATATTCTCTATTTCCTTATTTACTTCGGTTGGGATTGTGTCTAAGCACCAAGCTTGACCATGGGGGTGAGGATTGGAGCAGCCCATTGAAAGTCCTTTATTCTCAAAAATTTGTAAATATTTGTATAGATCCTTTTTTTCGGACACAGATTCTTCCTTTAAATTATTGTATAATGTTTGCCATGACTTCACTACATTTAGAATATCGTTGTCCTCCATTAATGGTAAAGTTAAATTATGAATTGGACTAAAACAGATAACGAAACATTTTCCTTTGACACCTTTTGTGATCAAAAGTTTTCTTTTAGGTCCGCTTTCTTCTTCTTTAGGCTTTTCATAATCTGGTTGATCAATTTTAACTGCCGCGAAGTCGTTTTCAAATATAAAAGTCGTCTTATACTTGCGATTATTAATTCCATTAGCCCTTACATTTCCCGGACATAAATAACAGTTGGAATCATATTTTGAAAAATTAGTATTCTTGATGTCTTCTTTCAGGCCTTGCCATGGTCTTGAAGATCTATGTGGCGAGCAAAGCACAAATATCTCTAACAACGGATTATATCGACGATGAGAGTGGCTTGTAAGATCAAAGTTACCTATTGTCATTGATAGTGGGGTTTATAAATAAAATCTTTACTCAAAATAATCATTGACATTCAGATGTTGTTATATAGTATTAACGGACATGATGGAGCGTAAAAGGCGGAATTTTTTAATTAAATATACCGCTATATCCTGCATATTGGTGTGAAATTCAAAATTTACGCGAAATATTTTCCGTTTTGAGGAGAAAACTGAGCAAAAGTGGTATTCCTTCCAAATTTTGCTTAGCAATAACAACATAAAAATGTAACATTACTTGACGAAAATATAAAAACGATTAGTGATTAATTGGATAATTTTCTTTTACAGTCTCTCAGACAATCTTATCATCAACTAGAGCCAAAGTAACACCACATATAATGTGATAGAACAAATGATTGATTCAATTTATGAAACGTTTGAAGAATAGCTTCATATTTTAAAGGGATGTAATTAAATAAACTACTTTAGTGCTCCCTTTGATATTATTCTATAAAAGAATTAAGTCTTATATTTAAAAAGTTTTTCCTTCTTAATTATGGATGATTTTTTTTGAAATCTAGTTCTTTATAATTGCGATGTTTATAGAATTCACATCATTAAATGCAGTTTTCGTATTAGGATTCAAAGAGACATACTCTCGGTTATAATTCCTCTATATGAAGCTAACCATTTAGGTATGCGTGAATCCTCATACTTAAAGTGGTAATTTGCAGCACTCACATGCAGAAAATATTAGTAATCATTATAATTGTTTTATGTTTACGTTAGGTCGGCATAAAAATTGTAATGTCTACTAAAAATAACAAGCAGCACATTTTTGAAAGTTATGTATGTATCGGAAAAATACAGTGATGGAAACCCCATACATTGTTTGGCTTGCTGGTTGTGGTTACCTTTGTTATACACAGAAATATGAAGCTAAATATAAAATGTATTTATCGTGCTTCTGTATTGAAAAAATAAATTATTATACCTTTTCTAGTACGGTCCAAAAACTATAGGTTTATCAAATATTTTAATTCTTGGAATCGTTCATCTTGTCGGTTTCGTCTGAAGAAACCTTCTTTACAAAATTGAAAATATTACATGACTTAATATAAGTAAAGAATTAGTAGGTTCTTTCAGTACCTTAGTTTTATGTTCTGTATTTAGTTGCTTAACTTAATGTTCTAATGATTACTTTTTAACACAACTGTTTTTTAATGTATTCCCTCGGTAAAATTATACAGACCAATATAATTGGAAGGTAAAGTACGAATATTACCCATCATTCGTAATAAATTCGCAAAATTTAATTCTCGCTCAGCGAAAAATTTCCCGAAGTTCAATTGCTGCCCCAATAAATTGAAATATTTTCATTTTCTACTAGTGATTAAATACCCCTCCGATTAAGATATATTTTCTCACTATAAATGAAAGTATTTCAAAACTAAGGTGATTTACGAGGCCATAAAATGAACTAAGTCAAAAAAACCTACACTTATAATGTAATTGTATTATTTGAATTATCTCAAATAAATCGATATAGTTCTCTTAAGAAAATAATTAATACTCATAGAGCATATTTATCCTTTAGTAGCTATTTGGTTTATTAGCATTTGTTCGTATAGCTCTATCAGTACTACAGAAAATATATTCTTAACTAAATCTACGACTACTTTTTAATCTACTTTTCAAAGTTAAAAATTAATTCTACATTATGAGAGACGATGTCTGTTTATTAAAGCTTTCAGTCATAGTTGTAACGTTACATGAGTATCTAAAAACTTAGATCCGGAGGGTTGGCAAGAGTAAGAACCCTGGTAAGATAAATTAACCCCGCACTAACCAACATATTACATTTGTTGCACACATCTAGAAAACTGGCAATAATAAATAGTGAAAAGGAATATTAAATTAAAGAAAGCTAAAATAATAAAACCACCCGTGGAATGACAAGTGACTAAATATTCATCCGGTTTTATTCATCATTATATATTTTAAAACTAAAATTAAAAATATATGCATGGCCTTGTGCCTGCTCCGCACTTTTATCCCTGACTGCAGAATTATTGCGAAAAATAAATCTTAATTGTTGTGACAAATCCGATTCGTTTCTTTTGTACAAAAATTGACTATATAAATAGTCTTGACTGTGATTACTTATAATTCATATAATATTTCAATAACAAAAGCTAATTATGTCTACCCAATTTGTTGAGGATACAAAAAACCCAGAATCTATAGTTGAGGTTGCTGATCCCTTGTCTAAAAAGACAAGTGGATTTTCTAAAAATGATGAGGTGAACGAATATCTTGCTAAATTTTTGGACATGTCAAACAATGCTAAGGATAATGAAAATAAAGAAAAGGAAATGTCATTATTGGAAGGTTTGAGAACGTTCCCAAAAGCGGCAATGTGGTCAATCATTTTATCATCTGCTATTATTATGGAAGGTTATGATACATCTCTTATAAGTTCATTTTATGCTTTTCCAAGTTTTAAGGAGAAGTATGGTACATATTATTCTGATATTGGAGAATACCAAATACCTGCAAAATGGCAAACTGCTTTAAGTATGACCACCTTTGTAGGTGAAATCTTGGGATTATTTGCTGCGGGAATCATAGCAGATAAAATTGGATTCAGAAAAACGTTAATTGGAGCTTTGTTATTGGTTATAGGACTTATTTTTATTGTATTTTTCTCCGTCAATATTGGTATGTTGGTAGCTGGAGAATTATTAATGGGTATCCCATGGGGTGCATTTCAAACTTTGACAGTTTCGTATGCATCAGAAGTATGTCCCATGGTCTTGAGAATTTACTTGACCACATACGTTAATATTTGTTGGGTTATCGGTCAATTAATCTCATCATGTGTCATGAAGGGTCTTATGGAAAGCTCTATTAAAGATGAATTCAAATATAAAATTCCATTTGCACTTCAATGGTTCTGGCCAATTCCAATAATCATTGGTGTTTACTTAGCACCTGAATCGCCATGGTGGTTAGTAAAGAAAGGAAAAATGAAAGAAGCTAAGGGATCCCTTATGAGATTATTAACTGAAAATAAGGATTCACCGGATAAAAGTATTTTGGCAGAAGGAATGATGCAGAAGATGCAAATGACAATTAAGGAAGAAGATGCAATTAATTCCAGTTCCACTTATTTAGATTGCTTGAAAGGAAGCAATCTTCGCCGTACAAGAATTACATGTATAGTATGGGTTGTTCAAATCTGTACCGGTGTTGTCTTAGGAGGAGCATATTTTTTTGAGCAGGCTGGTATCTCAACCTCTATGTCCTTTACCTTGACTATTATTCAATACGTTTTAGGTATCTTGGGTACTTTCTTGTCGTGGTTTATATCCCAAAAAGCAGGAAGGTTTACCATATACATAACTGGTTTGAGTATTCAATGTATAATTTTATTAATTGTTGGTGGTTTAGGATTTGTTGATAGTCAAGCAGGCTCTTGGGCTATTGGAGGAGTTCTCTTATTATTTACTTGTGTTTATGATGCATGTATTGGTCCGCTTTGTTATTGCTTGGTTTCGGAACTTCCTTCTGCTAGACTTCGTACAAAGACAATTATTATTGCACGTAATTGTTATAATTTAGCACAGATTGTTGTTGGAATAATATATCCATATATGACCAATCCTACAGCATGGAACTGGAAGGGAAAATCTGGATTCCTCTGGGGAGGCATTGCATTAGTGTCAGCAGTGTGGTGTTATTTTGATTTGCCTGAAACCAAAGGCAAGACGTTTGCAGAACTAGATGCGTTATTTGAAAAAGGAATATCAGCCAGAAAGTTCAAAACCACTGAAATTGAAGTATTTGATGCCGGAGAATTAATGGAGAAAATAGGTGAAGACGGTGTCAAAGATCTCATTGATAAGAAAGATGACAGTGACGACCAATTAGACAGTAAGGTTTAATGAATTTTCCTTTTGAATCGTTTCTTTATTTCAAGAGGAAGAAATATTTATCTTGTAATCAGATCATCCAATAATTCTTAGTTATTATAGTTTAAACTTCTGTTGCTTAGGACTCGATTGATTCGAGTATTATTATTATTTATAAAGTAATAGAATCCATATTTTCACCCCTTCGTAGCCAAACCTAATAATTCCTCTTCAGATAATGGTATTCCAAGGATGCCATAAACCATTATTAGGTACTATATTGATTAATATTGTAGTACTCCTTTATTTTTTTTATTAATAAACACAAATTTTTTTTGTTACGGTACACCATTCGAGAACACCTGTATTTTATATCATATACCTTTATTTTTAATGATGATTCAGGTTAATGTTGTTAACAGATATAAACTGGATTATTTAGAGACTAAATGTGGTTCCAATATTCATTTGATTATGAATATCATATATATAGTAGTGTCATGCACAAACATTTTTGCTGTCATAAGATGATAATATCATTACACTGTGATAAAGAAGAGACACGATTATCATGAAGAATATATATGAATGCTAGATTTATTCCATACATAGTAAAAAGTATTTTTATTTCTAATACTTGATGATCCAATTACAATAAAATACTAGAGGGATTGGTGAATGTGGTGAGTTTTCTGATATATTACTTCTATTATTCCTTTCTTCATGCTTAATATATTAAACGGTATTTATTTTACTAATTCAAGTATTTGAATATTATGTATAAGGAGGATATATTAGGTGGAAGGACTTACATGACTACATGTCTCCGCAAATGCTGTTTATACTTACATTTTTGATGAATTATTATATGAAAAGGTAATTATACAAGTTCAAGTCTTGAAACGGCTATAATAATATGTCACTATTATCATCAAAGCATTTCTTTACTCGGTTGTAATTTAAGTGTTTAACAATATCAAATTTGTTCAAGGGAGTTAAGTTGTGGATAAACAGATACTCTTGGTTTGATAACATTATCAACCTGAACAAAGAACAATATTAAGTTCTCCAATTGCATAACTTGAATAATAACTGATTTACCAATTCATAAAGCACTGAAATCCATTTAAATCCAATTATTCTCTGAAGTTGATTTCGAAACAGTCTTCTGTTCCATTAGTTATTGAAGTGCAATCTCTATGTGTCAAACGGACGTCAGAGAATAATGTTTTTGCATTGCTATTCATTGTAATAATTATAAGAAAGAGAAATTCTTTTTAAAGTCATTGGGTGATAAATCAATACTTTTGTTGGACTATGCTGATTTTATTGCGAAAGAAAACATCAAAGCAATAAAGCAATACATCTTAACAGTTTATTTTGATTCAAATCATATGATTTGCATTAGAAAATGAAGCAGCAGTTACTATCATATTTGGCATGGTATTAATTCTTTACCTTGATCTAAGAATAAAAATAGACAATAGTTACCCCCGTACCATCTTAAGGAGATATTCAGTAACTTAAGTAGTATCCTGTATTACAATTACAATCATGGTCAGCTATAACTATTTGTTGGCTACATATCTCCACTCCGAAATGTAACGTTACACTTCAATCATTTGAAAAAGTCTCAACTATATTAAACTAATAAAATACTCGAATAGAGTCGAACACAAGAATGTAACGTTGCATAATAGAAGAGGAGGTTTTGTTCTTACACGCATACTTCTTAAATAATAACGAAAGGAGGAAGTTATTTCATGTAATTCTATAAAACCCTTAATCCTTATGTCTTCTAATTCCGATGATGAAGGTGATTCTACAATTAAAAAGCCAAAAGCAAGAAGATCAAAGTATTCTCGTCCATGTGATGCTTGTGCATTAAGAAGAGTACGTTGTGTCAAAAATAAAGGTAAATGTACAAACTGTGTTAATCATAACTTGGAGTGCACTAGCAATAGAATACGTAAAAAGCCAGGTCCAAAAAGCATTAGAGAGAGTACAAGAAATAGTATAAAATCACTGAACCTGTATTTATCAGATGCTGCAATTACAGACCCTCGTTTTAATGACAGTATTAAGGGAAATATTTCCATAGATCATCTACAGTCTTATTTGAAAATTTACCACACTTGGTTTTATGGTATATGGCCAGTTTTATCCATTCAATCTTTGATTTCAGACCTAGGAAATATCATGAATGAGAGTCTAGAGATAAATGTTACAAATTGCTCTACTTATGCGTTGAGCTGTGCTGTTTGTGCGGCAATAGCAAAACATGTAACATTGTTATCCACAAGAACTATGTTTGATATTCAAAATAGTATTGAAGCTGAAGAATATGCAATTGAGGCTAGAAGAATAATTTACATGTTCGACTTACAAAGTAAACCTACATGTGATTCCATATTAATGTCTCTTTTCTTATATTTATATTATACGAATGTTGAGAGAGAAGCACCCCGTACAATAGGGTACTTACGTGAAGCAATCACAGGTTGTCAGATAGTAGGCCTTCATAAACCAGCGACATATATTCTGACTTTACCACTTGAATGTCATAGATATAAGAAATTATTTTATGTTCTTCTAGCTTCAGAGAGATATAATTCATATGAACACCAAATACCTGCTATCCTAGAGCCTACAATTCCATATCCAACCCTGGATGAAGATGAGTATCCTGAGATGATAGGTGGATTTGTTGAACTCATAAGAGTTTTTTCCATACCTGATAAGAGAATTTTTGATGAAAACTATAAGAAAAGCTTTGATAATCTGTCAATGGTTAATGAAACTTCTCAATTACAAACATATGTGACAAAGAAATCAGCGATTTTGAATATCCAAAAGAGGCTCAATAAGTGTATTGAAACAAATGGTATTTCAGATACACAGAAGTTGAATATAGTATTATCTCAGTCTTGGCTTAAGCTATTAGTGTGGTATATCTCCTTAGAAAATCGCTTATTAACTAATCAAGCTTTAGATAATTCAAGTGACTCATCCTACTTTACTATCGACTTTCCTCTAAACGTTGTTAAGGAATTCCTCAGCAAAACAAAAGACTTACCCTTATTGGCATTTGAATCTAATGGGTCTGGTGTGCCCAGGAAATTATTAGAAATTGCGAATTGCCTAATCTATAGTATCAAAAAACAGAATTCGTTACTTGGCTATGAATATTTAAACTCGTTATTCCAACTACTTACACAGTTGAAAATTGATAATATGGATTGCAGGGATCAATATTATAAAGTAGGGTCGTTACTTAACTCTCGAAAAATGTATATACCAAAAGATCCAGTACTATTCCAGGAAGATGTAAACGATGCTGAAAATGATTATAAAGGGTTGGAACCTCCTAATGAAGTTATCCCTTACAATGCCTCGTCGCCCTTGGATGAACAGACATTGATCCTGTTTTTGACGCCCAATACATTATCCGAATCTAACTACAATATAAACCTTTCAACAACTTTATCAAGACAAACAGATTCACATCATCAACATGACTTGCAAAATCTTCAAGATCCTCATGAAAATCTTTTGGAATAGTTAAAATACTGTAGAAAACATTTTTATTTAAATGATCTATAATATATATAGTGAGTGATTTATTCAACTACATAGATTCTACCTTCGTAAGGACTTAATTTTGATTCCTTGACTTCATCAACGTTACAATTGATTAATTTGAAATTACCGTCAATTAATTTCTCAAATTCAATTGATTCGTCAGAAAAGTTTAATACAATATAAGCTTTAGTTCCATTATATTCTTTAACATAGGTAAAAGTTTTCTCGTTATCATAATCAAGAATTTCAAAAGAGCCAAAAACCAATAAATCCTTATACTCCTTTCTGACTTTCAATGACTTTTTCCAGAAATTAAATACAGATTGTGGATCATTAACTTGAGCTGCAACATTAATTTCAGTATAATTATCGTTAACTCTAGTCCAAGGTTTACCTGTAGTAAATCCACTATTTGGGGAACTATCCCATTGAACTGGAGATCTTGCATTATCTCTGCCAAAAAAGTTAATAGAATCCATCATTTTTTCCAATTTTTCTTTATCATTTCCATACTTTCTTTTAGCTTCAGCCCAGTTGTTAACAGAGGCAATATCTTTGTATTCTTCAATTGACCATGATCTTGGCAAGTTTGTCATTGCAATTTCTTGACCTTGGTAAATGAATAATGTACCAGTTAACGATGTTTGAAATAAAGCAAGCATCTTGGCTGATTTAAACAAATACTCTGGAGATGCATTACCGAATCTATTAACTGACCTTGGCTGGTCATGATTTTCTATAAATACTGTAGACCATGCCTCAGAGCCTTTGAGGAAATCGCATTGGTTAAGAATTGCCTTTTTTAATTGAGTTAATTTCCATCCCTTGTAATTTAATCTATCATCGCCTTCTATACCAACATTAACTGTATCAAAAAGTAACATCATATTCATTTCCTTTTCTTTAGCATCGACATATTTCAAAGCTTCTTCACGTGAACAAATACCAACCTCTCCAACAGTCATTACATCGTACTTTGAAGTAACCTTTTTGAACATTTCCTTGTGAAATTCATGAATTCTTGGCCCATTTTGAGACAAAGGACCACAGAATTGATACTCTGCATCTGGAACAACAATAGGTGCATCTGGGAAAGATTGATCTTTTGAATACAAGCCTGCTGTGTCAATTCTGAACCCATCAACTCCTTTCTCGAACCAATATGTTAAAGCCGATTTATAAATGGCATCACGTGCTTCCTCACATTCCCAGTTAAGATCTGGCTGAGAACTGGCAAATAATCTCAAGTAATATTCATCTGTCAATTCATCATACTCCCAAGCACTACCAGTAAAATGTGAACCCCAATTGTTAGGTGGGTGTCTCTTACCATTCTCATCATAACGAGGAGGCTTCCAGATATACCAGTCTCTTTTTGGGTTCGTCTTTGACGATCTTGATTCTTTAAACCATGCATGTTCACTGGAAGTATGATTAATTACTAAATCCAAAATCAATTTCATACCTCTATTATGAACTTCTTCTATCATTTTGTCCATATCTGCCATGGTACCGTATTTAGGGTATATATTTTCATAATCACTGATATCATATCCCATATCATCTTGAGGTGAATCATAATGAGGTGATAACCAAACAACATCAATTCCTAATGACTTTACATAATCCAAAGTAGATATAATACCTGGAATATCACCAATACCGTCTCCATTAGAATCTTTGTATGAGGCTGGCCATATTTGATAAACTGTAACGTCTTTCCACCAATTTTGAGTAGTCATAGTATTTAAGTAGAATAAAATAAAATTGTATAGATCTTATTTCGTAGTGATTTTCCTTTTATACCTCTATTATTCATGGAATTTTTCTCGGGCAAAAAAATATGGAGCGAGCTACACATGAGAATTAGTTATTCCAAACCCCACATAACATCTCCTCTTACGGTTTGGAGCAACATAAGGATAAAATATTCACCCCGCAAATATTTTTTACCCACTACATATTTCCATTGTTACTGATCTTTATTGCGGAATTTGAAAACTGTTGAATTAATTATTTTAACGATAATAATTGCGAAACTCAATAATTTTTGCGACAGGGTGTTTTTTCCTGTCTATTATTGTAGGAAGCGGAAACTCATATCAAATCATATGTAAATCAACTATGCAACGCTACACAACCAGTCAGTTTCTTATATGCTAATGATGTAACATTGCAATAAATCCAAGAATTATATTATATGAGGAGCTTCGGGTTCTCTCCTAAGGTAGATAAATTATGCCTTGGGTCAGGGTTCCAAACACCATCTCAAAATATAAATTACTCGAAAATAAATTACTAGAACTACTATTTTTATTAGCAATTATACAGAATGTTGAAATTGAATCTATTACTATCAATCATTGGGACTGTATCTGCCTATAATAATGGTTTGGGGGATAGACCTCAAATGGGATGGAATACTTGGAATAAGTATGGATGTAATATTAATGAATCAGTAATTTTATCAACTGCTGAAAAAATGAAAGATCTTGGCTTACAAGATTACGGCTATGAATATATTATTATTGATGATTGCTTTGCTTTGAAGGAAAGAGATAGTGAAACTCAACAAATGGTCATTGATTATTTAAAGTTTCCTAATGGTATGAGGTATGTAGCTGATAAAGTACATGAACTCGGATTTAAGTTCGGAATGTACTCATCTGCTGGAACATATACATGTGCTGGTTATCCAGGATCATTGCATTATGAGGATATTGATGCTGATACTTTTGTTAATGACTGGGATATTGATTACTTAAAATATGATAACTGTTTCAATGAAGGGTATAGTGGAACTTCTAGACTCAGTTATGAGAGATATGATAAAATGGCAAAAGCTTTGAATAAAACTGGTAAACCAGTCTTTTATTCATTATGTCAATGGGGTGAAGACTTTGTATGGAATTGGGGTCCTACCGTAAGTAACTCATGGAGAATCAGTGGTGATATTTATGATAACTTTGATAAATATGACGACAGGTGTCCATGTGAAACATACGATTGTATTGGATTACAAGGATATATGTGTTCAATGGTTAACATCTTGGAAAAGGCAATTCCCTTAGGACAAAAAGCTGGCCCACAATTTGGTTGGAATGATTTAGATATGTTAGAAGTTGGTAACGGTGGTATGACATATGAAGAATACAAGTCACATTTTACTTTATGGTCTATTTTGAAGAGTCCATTGCTTCTAGGTAATGATGTGACAGCAATGAGTGCTGAAGACTTTGGAATTATCACCAATAGAGAAATTATTGCTGTCAACCAAGATCTCTCATCACCTGGATATAGAGTTACCAAGAAGGATGGTATTTCTGTATTTACTAACGTATTGAGTGATGGATCATTTGTAGTGACTGTTTTTAATAGTAGAAATGAGGATATGGTCGTGCTCGTTGATTATGAGGATGTTTTTATGAATAATAAAGGTTTCCTTAATTCGACATTCAACTCTAAAGATTTATGGACAAATGAGACTAGTGTTGTCACTGGTAACTTTAATGTCACCGTCGATCCACATGCAATTAAAATTTGGAAATGGGTTAAACAGGAGTAAATTGTAACGTAATTTATTTTGAATGCAAAAATTTTATAGAAAAATGATATATTTTATTTAAATTTAAATATATGCTAGTTTGAATTTAAACGAATAATAAATGTTTTAGTTTTAGTTAAATAGACTTTTATTTAATTATAGGAAAACAATACAAATTCTTTTCCCTCTATGGATATTTGAATAACTCCCTACTTAGCAATCTAAATAACAATGTATCTACATAAATAGCAGTAAATAATTATTTTGTCTCTGATATTATCGTTTGTCTAACAAGTGAAACTCTTTGTAACGTTGCAAGAGCTAAAATCGCTAGCGAGGGGAAGTTGTCCCAATCAAGTACCTTATGCATTATGTATGCTTGCTTTGTGTCATTATTCCTGCAATAATTATTGCAAAAAACTTTGCGAGAACAATGAAATTCCCCAGTTTCTTTAATTTCGGAGAATTTTTCGCAACTTATTTGTGAAATCCACTAAAATGGGAATTAAATTCCTCTCAGGTTAAAATCCCCACAATTAAACATAAGGTATTTTTGGAATACCTCAAAGCATTGTTATAGGAAATAAAGGTAATGTTGCGAGGTACTAGACATAGGATATTACACCACAGTGATTATCATGAAGATAGAATATTCTCACCTAATTTAATTTCAAGTTATTAAATTTACGATAGTCACCCAAAGGCAAACAATTTTTCTAAAAATTATACGATTTAAACTTTCACCTTTAGCTGCAAATGATACGAAATTAGCCTCAACAAAAAAAGAAATAAAACCCAAAAACCATTTTATAACTCCTTATAAGCTTTTCACTTCTTTTTTCTCATGTTAATGTAACGTGGTACTGAAATCATGGAATATATTACTTATCTTCTTGGAAAAAAGAAAAAAATTATGCCCCCCATCAATAAATAAAAGAAAAAAATATATATACGATGCTCTGTTAATGGTCGTAGATTTGCTCATGCGTCAATAGTTACCCAAAAGATTATTTGTATTTTATTTCAACTAATGAAAACCAAGTGCATATGCAATTCCGTAGCCCCGCTCGTTTTTTCCTGCAATGCGAGTTTTATCGCTCCACTTACGCTTTCTCATTTTTAAAATATTTTTTAGCCTATCCATTCATGATTTTGTGGAGTCAGTAATCTATATAAATATCCACCATCCATTTTAATTTAAATCTTTTATAATACTACAAGATACTAATATGTCTGCTCAGTTTGTTGAGGATACTAAAGATCCACACATTGTTGTGGAGGTGGTCGACCCCATCTCAAAGAAAGCTACTGCGTTTTCTGATGACAGTGGAGTTAATGATTATCTTGCTAAATTTTTGGATATGTCTAACAATGCTAAGGATAATGAAAACAAAGAAAAGGACATGTCCTTATTAGAAGGTTTGAGAACATTTCCAAAAGCAGCTATGTGGTCCATTATTTTGTCGTCAGCTATTATTATGGAAGGGTATGATACATCTCTTATAGGTTCATTTTATGCTTTTCCAAGTTTTAAGGAAAAATATGGTACATATTATTCTGATATTGGAGAATACCAAATACCTGCAAAATGGCAAACTGCTTTAAGTATGTCTACAAATGTTGGTGAGATTTTAGGTTTATTTGCAGCTGGTATTATTGCAGATAGAATTGGGTTTAGGAAAACCTTGATTGGTGCTTTGATATTGGTTATTGGGCTTATTTTTGTAGTATTCTTCTCTGTCAATATTGGTATGTTGGTTGCTGGTGAATTATTAATGGGTATCCCATGGGGTGCATTTCAAACTTTGACAGTTTCGTATGCATCAGAGGTGTGTCCTTTGGTTTTAAGAATTTATTTGACCACGTACGTTAATATTTGTTGGGTTATTGGTCAATTAATTTCTTCGTGTGTCATGAAGGGTCTCGATTCAAGTTCTATCAAAGATGAATTCAAATATAAAATTCCATTTGCACTTCAATGGTTCTGGCCAATTCCAATTATCATTGGTATCTACTTAGCTCCTGAGTCTCCGTGGTGGTTAGTAAAGAAAGGTAAAATGCAAGAAGCTAAGGGATCCCTTATGAGATTATTAAGTGAAAATAAGGATTCGCCAGATAAAAGTATTTTAGCGGAAGGAATGATTCAAAAAATGCAAATGACAATTAAGGAAGAAGATGCAATTAATTCCAGTTCCACTTATTTAGATTGCTTTAAAGGAACTAACTTCCGTCGTACTAGAATTGCATGCGTAGTTTGGATAGTTCAAATCTGTACAGGTGTTGTCTTGGGAGGTGCATACTTTTTTGAACAAGCGGGTCTTTCAACCTCTATGTCCTTTACCTTGACCATTATCTCATATGCATTAGGTCTTTTGGGTACTATTCTGTCTTGGTTTGTTTCTCAAAAACTAGGAAGATTCACAATTTACATTACTGGTTTGAGTATTCAATGCTTAATTTTATTCATTGTTGGTGGATTATCATTTATTAAAAGTAGTTCAGGATCATGGGCTATTGGTGGGCTCCTTATGGTTTTTACCTGTATTTATGATGCGGGAATTGGGCCTATTTGTTACTGCTTGGTATCTGAGCTTCCCTCATCTAGACTTCGTACAAAAACAATTATTGTAGCACGTAACTGTTACAATGTTGCTAGTATTATCGTTGGAATTGTTTACCCATACATGACAAATCCTTCAGCCTGGAATTGGCAAGGTAAAGCTGGATTTCTTTGGGGTAGTATTGCATTATTAGCTGTTATATGGAGTTATTTCGAATTACCTGAAACGAAAGGTAGGACATTTGCAGAGCTTGATGTTTTGTTTGCTAAGGGAATATCTGCAAGAAAATTTAAGACGACTGAAGTTGAAGTTTTCAATGCCGGTGAATTATTGGAAAAGATCGGTGAAGACGGTGTTAAAGAGCTTGTTATTGAAAATGAGGAAGTAGGATTTGTTGACGAAAAAGTTTAGGAATAATTTTTAATTAAAGTTTTAGTAATTTAATAATACGTATTGTTAAAAGCCTTGTATTCATCTAAAACTGAAAAGAAAACAGAAGAACGATGCAAGCTTGTAGTTGTTGAAAAGTTTGAGATCTGATCAAATTTGCAATGTAAGAGTTTATGATCTATCTAAGTTCAAGCTCTAGTTGATTAAACTTAAATCCACATAAAGTAGAAGACTGATTTACACATAGAAGTTAGTTGACAAGTTAACTAGACGAATATAAATAAATATTTGGTTTTATGTAAAATATACTTGCATCATGTGGATTTCTGTAGTTCTTTCCTGTTAAGAAGTCCCAGTAATAAATTTGATGAATGATTATGTGTTCTCTTTAACGTTTGCTTCTTATTTCCATTTAGCCAATTTCAATATATGGAGTAGTTAATTTTGGAAATAGGAGCCTATTTTAATTTACTTTACCTTTTTTTGCTAATCATTTTGGTGATCCTTGATCAATAAGAATTGAAATGGCAATTAGAAAAGATCAGTACCATTAATATCAAATGCTTGGTTAATACTAATTTTGATCCAATCAGAGTAAACCCTCTTTATAATAAAAAACGAGAATAAGTAGCCAACTGCTAACATATTATTAAGGCAGGTTGTTAGACACTTTTTGGGTAAGAAGGGACAAATATCCATAATATAGAGTAGGGATAATCCCAATGGTATAAGTAATGTCACTTCACGTGCAGCTAACACTATCGGAAGATATAACAAATATTATTGCTATAGCTAGACTTAAGCATCCTTCAATAACTCTTTAAAGCCATATCTCTCAACCACGATACCAGATTTTATTACCATCATAATATCCTCAATTGCATTAGCTATAGTAAAATTGTTTTCCATTTGGATAACTCTCTATATCCCACTTCAAGATAATATTCACCATATTTGTCTCCGATATAAGCAACGTCTAATATCTACCCAGTTTGAGTAATGCTGCTCCCATCCATTAATATAACAAAAGAGAGAATTAATGATCACATTCCCTCTTCGGGAAATATAACCAAAAATAGTAAGAAAATATAGCTGCTCTTATCCAGGTTGTCCAAATAGCTATGGTTCTTTAAATCATTTAACACTCACAACGTCATAAAAAAGCATAGTCAAAGAAAGTCTAAAGCTGACTTTCATTTCGAAGAAAGTAACGAATCACCCGCATATTATCCAATAGCTAACCAGGTGTTGAATCAATTGCCCAACAGGATGCCTCCACAGGTAGCAGTTGAATACGGATATTCATATTGTTATAGAATTCCGAATCTTTTGATTCCTTCCATTAAAACCAGCTTACATGTCTGATACTGGCTATCATGGGAACAAGTTCCAAAATATTACTAATTTAACTGATTTAAACGACAAATATTCTCTTTCAAAACCTGAGTTTGCTATATTTTCCAATTTATTCATAATTAATGTTTATTCGTTAAAGTTCATCCTAAAATGTTTATTATTTAAATTTAGCAAGAACATTACGCAATTTTTCCTCAATAAATCACATATTAAGTCAAAACTGCAGTATTTATATTTACTACAAAAGTTGTAAAAGATAATTGAATTGTTTTAAATAAACAATTCATATTAGCGAATTAAATATAACTATAAGACATCTTGTTATGACTTTAAATAATTGTGTGTCGTAGAAGAAATATAAAACCGATACGTAGTCGTAATTTAGTAATTCCGAAAATTAATGCAATGCGGGAATTGATTGAGGTGCCAACACTCAAAAGTAAGAATAGTAGAAAATAATTAGACGAAAACTATGCAACGTTACAATAATAAGGTGTTTACGAGATGTCCGATCGATATTTTTCAACAAAAATTAGATCTAGCCACAAAAGTATATATGTATATATATTCCCAAAAATTTTAATACCTATATTATATTTAAGAGGAATTTAGTAGTAAATGGGAAAATTAAATTCTGAATACAACAGACCTTTAATTCATTATACTCCTGAATATGGTTGGATGAATGATCCAAACGGGTTTTTTTATGATAGGAAAGAGAATTTGTGGCATATCTATTATCAGTACACCCCACATGATACTGTTGCAGGTTTACCTTTACATTGGGGGCATGCTACCTCAAAAGATTTAATAAATTGGAAACACCATGATCTTGCTATATCTCCAGAAAGACCAGATGAGGGTATATTCTCAGGAAGCATTGTCATTGATCGTGAAAACACATCTGGGTTTTTTGATGATACGATCAATCCTGACCAAAGAGTTGTTGCAATTTATACAAACTTCGATTCAAATGCAAAAGCAAACCCAAGAAATTGCATATTCTTTAGATGCAGGTTATACTTTTATTAAATACAATGCAAATCCTGTCATAGACCTAAATGCAACTCATTTCCGAGATCCAAAAGTCTTTTGGCACGAGCTGTCTAATCAATGGATAATGGTTGTTGTAAAGTGTCAAGAGTTTAAGATTCAAATATATGGTTCTAAAAATTTAAAGAAATGGGAATTTCATTCGAATTTTAGCTCAGGTATTTATGGATACCAATATGAATGCCCAGGTCTTTTTGAGGTATCAATTGAAAATCCTTCAAAGTCTAAATGGGTCATGGTTTTAGCAATTAACCCTGGGTCTCCACTTGGAGGTTCCTTCAACCAATACTTTATTGGTGATTTTGATGGATATAATTTTTTTTCTGATGATACGCAATCTAGGATTATGGATATTGGTAAAGATTTCTATGCATTCCAAAATTTCAGTGATGCTAAAGAGGGTGCTCTTGGCTTGACTTGGGCATCAAATTGGCAATATGGTAATTATGTCCCTACAAAACAATGGAGAAGCTCGATGTCTTTAGCTAGAAAGTATACATTAAAGGAGATTAATGTTAACCCAGAAACTAAAATTTTGTCTTTGATTCAAAGACCAATAATTCCTGATACTATCATCACAGTTAATTCTATTGAAAAAACTTCTTTTCATCCAACAGTGAAAAATACATTAAGTTTAGTAAGTCTGGATTCTACGGGATTGTTTGATTTTAAAATAATATTTAAATTAAAGGAGAGAAACTTTTCAAATAAAAGAAGAATTACATTTGACATTTTAATACAATCTCAAAAATGGGAAAATAAAATTGACACTATAAAAGTTGGTTTTGATGCAGTGTTAACATCTTATTACTTTGATCGTACTATTAAAAATGAAAACTTTGAGAATGAATTCTTTACTGATAAATTTTCTACATTTATGGAACCTCTTTGTTATGATGAACATAATTTTCCCATCTTTGAATTATACGGTATTGTAGATAGAAATATTATTGAGCTTTATTTCAATGATGGAGCAGTTGCTATGACAAATACTTTCTTTATGAATGAAGGGAACTATCCACATATGATCAAGCTTGTTACTAACACTGAAGATTCTACATTTGAATTTGAACATCTCCTCTTTAGGGAATTGAAACTATAAATTACACTAGATTAGTCATGGTAACTAATTATTTGTTCACTTTGTACTTTTAATTGTAATCTATAACTAATGGATACAATACAAGAAAATAGTTTTATATTGTATATATCTTTTATTAAAATACAATTATGTGGAGCAGATCATCTAATTAATTTCGTGTAAATGGTTAGTTTAGTATTATTGAGCGATCCTAATATACTCAATATATTTTGTTATATTCATTTAACAGAAGATTTAATTTAAGTTTAATATGTTATTTTTATATGAAGATCTAGGTCTGAGTGAAACTCAACTGGTTTTTTTTATAAAACCTCATTTCTCATTTTAG